>CAUHTR010000928.1:0-98050 GCA_959609185.1 Schmidtea polychroa | reverse complement strand
TATAAATTGAAATTTTCATAAAAATTGGTTAATTATTTTTACTTAAAGGTTCATAGTATTTCTCACCTACTGGCATAAAATGCAGTAAAACAATCATTAAATAATAATTGATATTAATTTTCAGACCATTTGGTATTTATTTTATTATACTTGTGATTTCATTAATTATTTTGTGTTGTACCCTTTAAATAACAATAGAAAAATTTCATCTATTGACCATTTTTAATATAAGGTATGCAAACGTTATGAAATGTATAAAACAAGGAAAATGATCCATTTATAATACATAGAAACTAATAGTAGTAGTAGTAGCTGTCGCTGTCGTTGTCGTGGTCGTGGTCGTGGTCGTGGTCGTGGTCGTGGTCGTGGTCGTGGTCGTGGTTGTGGTCGTGATCGTGGTTGTATTTTAGCATTGGTCGTACTCGGTTGTATGAATAGTACTGGATGTTCACATAGAGTAGTCAATAGTACTGGATTCTTATATAGACCACCAGTGTCCTAGATGTGTGTGTGTTGTTGTATGAATAGTACTGGATCCTCACATAGACTAGTAGTCGATGTGTGTTGTATGAATAGTACTGGATGTTCACATAGAGTAGTCAACAGATCCTTATATAGAGTAGTCGATGTGTGTGTTGTACTAATCATTAGTACTGGACTCTCACATAATAGTAGTCGATGTGTGTTGTATGAATAGTACTGGACTAGATGTGTGTGTGTTAGCAACCAGTGACCACGAAGTATGACGACACAGTTACCATGGTATTGAGTCATCAATAAGTGGTCAGTTAGTAACAGGTTTGTATATGACATAATGGACACGTGAGTGGTCAGTTAGTGTGTGTGACGTAATGACCACGTGGCTGGTCAGTTAGTAACCATGTGTGTATTACGTAAAGGTCACCGTGTGGTCAGTTAGCAACTGACCTTTACATTACGTAATAGACACGCGATTGGTCAGTTAGCAACAGTGTGTGTATTACGTAATCGGTCATTATTACGTAATCGATATACCCCCCCCCCCCCTTTGTATCTGACGGGCTCACATCCTTCTACTGATCATAAACTAAAGAAGAATCCTACAATACCGTTTCAATAATCGATTTCAATTCTAAGATCAACTAAAGTGTTGACATATGATCGTCGAATTAATTCCTCGGCAATACAAACTATTTCATCCAAAAAATTGAAATAAATTACGGTCGATCCTGAGATCACGCCAAGAAATCCTAGATAAAAGAAGAATCCCACAACATCATTTTATTGATAGATTCCGAATTCTAAGGTTTTTACATTATTTTATAAATAAAAGTTCTTGGTTGAAAATTTGTTATTATTAGTTTATTATTATTTTTATTGTAATAGTAATACACACATTCACCCCAGCTGTCACGAGACATTTCCTTTACTGGTGACTCGGCTGGGCTCTGCAATATTTCTCCATAGCACAAACATTAATAAAATCTCAATAACCTACATAAAATAGCACATAAATAGATAGTACACAAATAGTACGAATGTATCACCTAAATCATCACACAACAGAGCCCATTGATTACTTTAATTTAAAAATTTTAACCTTAATTTACTTTAATTTTGTAATATGAACCTTAGTTTACCCATTTATTATTGTATTACTTAATTTAACATTTTACACTATAATTTACCTAACAACCGAATAAAAGCCTTATTTTCATATTTAACCAATAATTTCATGTGGTCATCGATTAATTCACAAAGATTTGCATCTAAAATTAATATTGAAAAATATTTCATAAAAATTTTCATTAAAAAATTTCAATTCTCAAACACCGACTATTATTCTAACTTTTTGTTAATAAATTTCAAAATCTTACTTTAATTTAATTATTTAAAAATTATTACTTTAATTTATTTTTAATTTAAAATTTTTGACCTTTGATTACTTAATTTAAAAATTTGAACCTTAATTTACTTTAATTCAATTTTTAGACCATAATTTATTTAATTTAGCCCATATCTTACTTTAATTCAAAAACCTGAGCCCATAATTTACTGTAATTCAATTTTTAGACCAATAAGTTATCTATTTACCATGCTTTTTTAGTGAAGACCCCCTTTTTTTAGTGAAATTCCCAGGACCAAGGTGACCCACCTTAATTTACTTGTTTATTTAGTGATAATTGAAATTTGTATTGAAAATCTAAGGACCAAGGAGACCCCCTCAATATAGTCAGAAATTTCTATGCTTTTTTAGTGTAAACCCTTTTTTGTATTGAAATTCTCAGGTTCCATCGAGAGCTGCTGACTATAGTCAGAGAAATCCTGGCTTTTTTTCTATAGGCCCCTTTATTTGTATTGAAAAAAATATGAGTGGCTTCCTGCAGCAATTACTTAATCGAAAAATCAAAAAAAACCGAGTTGCAGCTATTTCTTTACTCCCTCCTCCAGAGGTGGAGGATCATTGCTGCACTGGGCTACTATCTACTATTATGAGATCATTATTCAAACTCTTAAATATTACTTTTAGTCAACATTTGTATTATAAATTATTTTTAATTAATTTTCAGGTTTTTTTATGATTTTTATGAAATTATTTGGAATTATATCGATATAATGTAAGTCAGATATATTTTTAGCTATAAATAAATAAAGTAATCACCAAACACATTTAGTTTATTAAGTTTCTGAAATCTTCTCATTTCTTCCAAAGATGAATAAAAATTGGATTCCACAAAATCCAACAAAGTATTTCCCTGTTCTTCTGAATTAATGTTTTTCTGCCACCCTTTTTCCCTTTGTAAACTTCCTCATATTTTTTATATCTATAAATTATTGTTCCAATCGATAATTTGGTGATTCCAAGTAATCTTCCCAATTCTTCGTAATTTTACTCATTTTCAAAGGCATTGACGAATTTTGTGATGTTCTGTAATTTATGAAAGTATTAAATTTTTTAAATAAGTTATTAAAATTTACGATTTTCGAATTTTTTTCTGTAAATCCAAATTTGTTGAAGGACCTTGTTCAATATTATAAATCCAACTTGCTGATTAATTATTTTTTTACAATATAATTATTCTTGGGACCCTTCACTAAGTTTTTATTATTATTCCTGGGAACTTCTCTCAATTTGATGTTAACCATATCCATTTCCCTCGATCAATATTATTTTTAAAATTTTATAAATTTTTAATTAACTTTTGCACTTTTGCTATTTCGATAATTTTTATTGATTTTATTGTGTTCCCATTTTATTTTTGTGGTTTTATGTATTACCCCAACATATGTATTTTTTATTTATTACTATTATTCCCTGATTAAGAATTACGTTATATAGACGCTCGAGACAAAAAAGGGCATGCACAATGCTAATACATGAAGAAGGTAATACATTTTAAATTGTGAAATTATTTTTTAATATTTTTAATTATTACAAATTTGATTGGATAATAATTAAATTAAATTAAATTCATTTTAAATTGTGAACTCAATTTATTTAAAATAAATTATTTCATATTTGATTGGATAATAATTAAATTTAATTTAATTCATTTCAAATTGTGAAATTATTATAATTAAATGAAATTAAATTCATTTCAAATTGTGAACTCAATTTATTTAAACTAAATTATTTCATATTTGATTGGATAATAATTAAATTTAATTTAATTCATTTCAAATTGTGAAATTATTATAATTAATTTAAATTATTACAAATTTGATTGGATAATAATTAAATTAAATTAAATTCATTTCAAATTGTGACCTCAATTTATTTAATATAAATTATTTCAAATTTGATTGGATAATAATTAAATTAAATTAAATTCATTTTAAATTGTGACCTCAATTTATTTAATATAAATTATTTCATATTTGATTGTATAATAATAATATTTAATTTAATTCATTTCAAATTGTGAAATTATTTTTATTAATTTTATTTATTACAAATTTGATTGGATAATAATTAAATTAAATTAAATTAATTTTAAATTGTGAACTTATTTTAATTAATTTTAATTATTACAAATTTAATTGGATAATAATTAAATTAAATTAAATTCATTTTAAATTGTGAACTCAATTTATTTAAAATAAATTATTTCATATTTGATTGGATAATAATTAAATTATTTTTAATTCATTTCAAATTGTGACCTCAATTTATTTAATATAAATTATTTCAAATTTGATTGGATAATAATTAAAGTAAATTAAATTCATTTTAAATTGTGACCTCAATTTATTTAAAATAAATTATTTCATATTTGATTGGATAATAATTAAATTTAATTTAATTCATTTCAAATTGTGAAATTATTATAATTAAATGAAATTAAATTCATTTCAAATTGTGAACTCAATTTATTTAAACTAAATTATTTCATATTTGATTGGATAATAATTAAATTTAATTTAATTCATTTCAAATTGTGAAATTATTATAATTAATTTAAATTATTACAAATTTGATTGGATAATAATTAAATTAAATTAAATTCATTTCAAATTGTGACCTCAATTTATTAAATATAAATTATTTCAAATTTGATTGGATAATAATTAAATTAAATTAAATTCATTTTAAATTGTGACCTCAATTTATTAAAAATAAATTATTTCATATTTGATTGTATAATAATAATATTTAATTTAATTCATTTTAAATTGTGAAATTATTTTTATTAATTTTAATTATTACAAATTTGATTGGATAATAATTAAATTAAATTAAATTAATTTTAAATTGTGAACTTATTTTAATTAATTTTAATTATTACAAATTTAATTGGATAATAATTAAATTAAATTAAATTCATTTTAAATTGTGAACTCAATTTATTTAAAATAAATTATTTCATATTTGATTGGATAATAATTAAATTATTTTTAATTCATTTCAAATTGTGACCTCAATTTATTTAATATAAATTATTTCAAATTTGATTGGATAATAATTAAAGTAAATTAAATTCATTTTAAATTGTGACCTCAATTTATTTAATATAAATTATTTCATATTTGATTGGATAATAATAATATTTAATTTAATTCATTTCAAATTGTGAAATTATTTTTATTAATTTTAATTATTACAAACTTGATTGAATAATAAATATATTATATTAAATTCATTTTAAATTGTGAATTTATTTTAATTAATTTTAATTATTACAAATTTGATTGGATAATAATTAAATTAAATTAAATTCATTTTAAATTGTGACCTCAATTTATTAAAAATAAATTATTTCATATTTGATTGGATAATAATAATATTTAATTTAATTCATTTCAAATTGTGAAATTATTTTTATTAATTTTAATTATTACAAATTTGATTGGATAATAATTAAATTAAATTAAATTAATTTTAAATTGTGAACTTATTTTAATTAATTTTAATTATTACAAATTTGATTGGATTAAATTAAATTCATTTCAAATTGTGACCTCAATTTATTTAATATAAATTATTTCAAATTTGATTGGATAATATTTAAATTAAATTAAATTCATTTTAAATTGTGAACTCAATTTATTTAAAATAAATTATTTCATATTTGATTGGATAATAATTAAATTTAAATTATTACAAATTTGATTGGATAATAATTAAATTAAATTAAATTCATTTTAAATTGTGAACTCAATTTATTAAAAATAATTATTTCAAATTTGATTGGATAATAATAATAATTAAATTAAATTCATTTTCAATTGTGACCTCAATTAATTAAATATTCATTATTTCAAATTTGATTGGATAATAATTAAATAAATTAAATTCATTTTAAATTGTGAAATTATTAAAATTAATTTATTTTACAAATTTGATTGGATAATAATTAAATAAATTAAATTCATTTTAAATTGTGACCTCAATTTATTAAAAATAAATTATTTTCAAATTTGATTGGATAATAATTAAAATAAATTAAATTCATTTTAAATTGTGACCTCAATTTATTAAAAATAAATTATTTCAAATTTGATTAGATAATAATTAAATAAATTAAATTCATTTTAAATTGTGACCTCAATTTATTAAAAATAAATTATTTCAAATTTGATTGGATAATAATTAAATAAATTAAATTCATTTTAAATTGTGACCTCAATTTATTAAAAATAAATTATTTCAAATTTGATTGGATAATAATAATAATAAATTAAATTCATTTTAAATTGTGACCTCAATTTATTAAAAATAAATTATTTCAAATTTGATTGGATAATAATAATATTAAATTAAATTCATTTTGAATTGTGACCTCAATTAATTAATATTCATTATTTCAAATATGATTGGATAATAATTAAAATAAATTAAATTCATTTTAAATTGTGACCTCAATTTATTAAAAATAAATTATTTCAAATTTGATTGGATAATAATTAAAATAAATTAAATTCATTTTAAATTGTGACCTCAATTAATTAATTATACATTATTTCAAATATGATTGGATAATAAAATAATTAAATTAAATTCATTTTAAATTGTGAAATTATTTTAATTAATTTTTCATTTTTACAAATTTGATTGGATAATAATTAAATAAATTAAATTCATTTTAAATTGTGACCTCAATTTATTAAAAATAAATTATTTCAAATTTGATTGGATAATAATTAAAATAAATTAAATTCATTTTAAATTGTGACCTCAATTTATTAAAAATAAATTATTTCAAATTTGATTGGATAATAATAATATTTAATTTAATTCATTTCAAATTGTGAAATTATTTTTATTAATTTTAATTATTACAAATTTGATTGGATAATAATTAAATTAAATTAAATTAATTTTAAATTGTGAAATTATTTTAATTAATTTTAATTATTACAAATTTGATTGGATTAAATTAAATTCATTTCAAATTGTGACCTCAATTTATTTAATATAAATTATTTCAAATTTGATTGGATAATATTTAAATTAAATTAAATTCATTTTAAATTGTGAACTCAATTTATTTAAAATAAATTATTTCATATTTGATTGGATAATAATTAAATTTAAATTATTACAAATTTGATTGGATAATAATTAAATGAAATTAAATTCATTTCAAATTGTGAACTCAATTTATTTAAAATAAATTATTTCATATTTGATTGGATAATAATTAAATTTAATTTAATTCATTTCAAATTGTGAAATTATTAAAAAATAAATTATTTCAAATTTGATTGGATAATAATAAAAATTAATTAAATTCATTTTCAATTGTGACCTCAATTAATTAATTATTCATTATTTCAAATATGATTGGATAATAAAATAATTAAATTAAATTCATTTTAAATTGTGACCTCAATTTAATAAAAATAAATTATTTCAAATTTGATTAGATAATAATTAAAATAAATTAAATTCATTTTAAATTGTGACCTCAATTTATTAAAAATAAATTATTTCAAATTTGATAGATAATAATTAAAATAAATTAAATTCATTTTAAATTGTGACCTCAATTTATTAAAAATAAATTATTTCAAATTTGATTAGATAATAATTAAAATAAATTAAATTCATTTTAATTGTGACCTCAATTAATTAATTATTATTTTCAAATTTGATGGATTATAATTAAAATAAATTAAATTCATTTTAAATTGTGACCTCAATTTATTAAAAATAAATTATTTCAAATTTGATTATAATATTAAATAAATTAAATTCATTTTAAATTGTGACCTCAATTTATTAAAAATAAATTATTTCATATTTGATTGGATAATAATAATATTAAATTAAATTCATTTTAAATTGTGAAATTATTTTATTAATTTTATTATTACAAATTTGATTGGATAATAATTAAATAAATTAAATTCATTTTAAATTGTGACCTTAATTTATTAAAATTAAATTATTTTCAAATTTGATTGGATAATAATAATAATTAAAAAAATTCATTTTCAATTGTGACCTCAATTTAATTAATATTCAATTATTTCAAATATTGATTGGATAATAATATATTAAATTTAAATTCATTTTAAATTGTGAAATTATTTTAATTAATTTTATTTATTACAAATTTGATTGGATAATAATTAAATAAATTAAATTAATTTTAAATTGTGAAATTATTTTAATTAATTTTAATTATTACAAATTTGATTGGATAATAATTAAATAAATTAAATTCATTTTCAATTGTGACCTCAATTTATTAAAAATAAATTATTTTAATTTTGATTAGATAATAACATTATTAAATTAATTTTCATTTTCAATTGTTGACCTTCAAGTCTAATTTAATATTCAATTATCTGAAATATTGATTGATAATAATTAATATTTTAATTTAATTCATTTTAAATTGTGAAATTATTTTTAATTAATTTTAATTATTACAACTTGATTTGAATAATAAAATTAATTAAATATTTTCATTTTTCAAATTGTGAATATATTTTCATGTAAATTATAACTTATTTTACAATTATGAATTGGATAATAATTACATATTAAATTAAATTTACTTTCAATTACGACCTCAATTAATTAAAAATAAATTATTTTAATTTTGATTAGATAATAACATTATTAAATTAAATTCATTTTGAATTGTGACCTCAATAATTTATTTAATTTTTAATATTTCCAAATATGATTGGATAATAATTAAATAAATAAATTCATTTTTAAATTGTGTAACCTCAATTTATTAGAAATTTATAATTATTTCAAATTTGATTGAATAATAATTAAATTAAATTAAATTCATTTTAAATTGTGAACTCAATTTATTAAAATAAATTATTTCATATTTGATTTAATAATAATAATATTTAATTTAATTCATTTCAAATTGTGAAATTATTTTTATTAATTTATTTATTACAAATTTGATTGGATAATAATTAAATTAAATTAAATTAATTTTAAATTGTGAACTTATTTTAATTAATTTTAATTATTACAAATTTTTTCATTTTAAATTAAATTCATTTTAAATTGTGAACTCAATTTATTTAAAATAAATTATTTCATATTTGATTGGATAATAATAATATTTAATTTAATTCATTTCAAATTGTGAAATTATTTTTATTAATTTTATTTATTACAAATTTGATTGGATAATAATTAAATTAAATTAAATTAATTTTAAATTGTGAACTTATTTTAATTAATTTTAATTATTACAAATTTGATTGGATAATAATTAAATTTAATTTAATTCATTTTAAATTGTGACCTCAATTTATTTAATATAAATTATTTCAAATTTGATTGGATAATAATATTATTTAATTTAATTCATTTCAAATTGTGAAATTATTTTTATTAATTTTATTTATTACAAATTTGATTGGATAATAATTAAATTAAATTAAATTAATTTTAAATTGTGAACTTATTTTAATTAATTTTAATTATTACAAATTTGATTGGATAATAATTAAATTAAATTAAATTGATTTCAAATTGTGACCTCAATTTATTTAATATAAATTATTTCAAATTTGATTGGATAATATTTAAATTAAATTAAATTTATTTTAAATTGTGAACTCAATTTATTTAAAATAAATTATTTCATATTTGATTGGATAATAATAATATTTAATTTAATTCATTTCAAATTGTGAAATTATTTTTATTAATTTTATTTATTACAAATTTGATTGGATAATAATTAAATTAAATTAAATTAATTTTAAATTGTGAACTTATTTTAATTAATTTTAATTATTACAAATTTGATTGGATAATAATTAAATTAAATTAAATTCATTTCAAATTGTGACCTCAATTTATTTAATATAAATTATTTCAAATTTGATTGAATAATAATTAAATTAAATTAAATTCATTTTAAATTGTGACCTCAATTTATTTAATATAAATTATTTCAAATTTGATTGAATAATAATTAAATTAAATTAAATTCATTTTAAATTGTGAACTCAATTTATTTAAAATAAATTATTTCATATTTGATTTAATAATAATAATATTTAATTTAATTCATTTCAAATTGTGAAATTATTTTTATTAATTTTATTTATTACAAATTTGATTGGATAATAATTAAATTAAATTAAATTAATTTTAAATTGTGAACTTATTTTAATTAATTTTAATTATTACAAATTTGATTCATTTTAAATTAAATTCATTTTAAATTGTGAACTCAATTTATTTAAAATAAATTATTTCATATTTGATTGGATAATAATAATATTTAATTTAATTCATTTCAAATTGTGAAATTATTTTTATTAATTTTATTTATTACAAATTTGATTGGATAATAATTAAATTAAATTAAATTAATTTTAAATTGTGAACTTATTTTAATTAATTTTAATTATTACAAATTTGATTGGATAATAATTAAATTTAATTTAATTCATTTTAAATTGTGACCTCAATTTATTTAATATAAATTATTTCAAATTTGATTGGATAATAATATTATTTAATTTAATTCATTTCAAATTGTGAAATTATTTTTATTAATTTTATTTATTACAAATTTGATTGGATAATAATTAAATTAAATTAAATTAATTTTAAATTGTGAACTTATTTTAATTAATTTTAATTATTACAAATTTGATTGGATAATAATTAAAATAAATTAAATTCATTTCAAATTGTGACCTCAATTTATTTAATATAAATTATTTCAAATTTGATTGGATAATATTTAAATTAAATTAAATTCATTTTAAATTGTGAACTCAATTTATTTAAAATAAATTATTTCATATTTGATTGGATAATAATATTATTTAATTTAATTCATTTCAAATTGTGAAATTATTTTTATTAATTTTATTTATTACAAATTTGATTGGATAATAATTAAATTAAATTAAATTAATTTTAAATTGTGAACTTATTTTAATTAATTTTAATTATTACAAATTTGATTGGATAATAATTATATTAAATTAAATTCATTTCAAATTGTGACCTCAATTTATTTAATATAAATTATTTCATATTTGATTGGATAATAATATTATTTAATTTAATTCATTTCAAATTGTGAAATTATTTTTATTAATTTTATTTATTACAAATTTGATTGGATAATAATTAAATTAAATTAAATTAATTTTAAATTGTGAACTTATTTTAATTAATTTTAATTATTACAAATTTGATTGGATAATAATTAAATTAAATTAAATTTATTTCAAATTGTGAACTCAATTTATTTAAAATAAATTATTTCATATTTGATTGGATAATAATTAAATTTAATTAATTCATTTCAAATTGTGAAATTATTATAATTAATTTAAATTATTACAAATTTGATTGGATAATAATTAAATTAAATTAAATTCATTTCAAATTGTGAACTCAATTTATTAAAATAAATTATTTCAATATTTGATTGGATAATAATTAAATTAATTTAAATTCATTTCAAATTGTGAAATTATTATAATTAATTAAATTATTTCAAACTTGATTGGATAATAATTAAATTAAATTAAATTCATTTCAATTGTGACCTCAATTTATTAATATAACTTATTTTCAAATTTGATTGGATAATAATTAAATTAAATTAAATTCATTTTAAATTGTGACCTCAATTTATTTAATATAAATTATTTCAAATATGATTGGATAATAATAATATTAATTTAATTCATTTTCAATTGTGAAATTATTTTCATTAATTTTAATTATTACAAATTTGATTGGATAATAATTTAATTAAATTAAATTAATTTTAAATTGTGAACTTATTTTAATTAATTTTAATTATTACAAATTTGATTGGATAATAATTAAATTTAATTTAATATATTTTAAATTGTGACCTCAATTTATTTAATATAAATTATTTCAAATTTGATTGGATAATTTTTAAATTAAATTAAATTCATTTTAAATTGTGAACTCAATTTATTTAAAATAAATTATTTCATATTTGATTGGATAATAATAATAATATTTAATTTAATTCATTTCAAATTGTGAAATTATTTTTATTAATTTTATTTATTACAAATTTGATTGGATAATAATTAAATTAAATTAATTTTAAATTGTGAAATTATTTTAATTAATTTTAATTTTTACAAATTTGATTGGATAAAAATTAAATTAAATTAAATTCATTTTAAATTGTGACCTCAATTTATTTAATATAAATTATTTCATATTTGATTGGATAATAATAATATTTAATTTAATTCATTTCAAATTGTGAAATTATTTTTATTAATTTTATTTATTACAAATTTGATTGGATAATAATTAAATTAAATTAAATTAATTTTAAATTGTGAACTTATTTTAATAAATTTTAATTATTACAAATTTGATTGGATAATAAAATTAATTAAATTAAATTCATTTTAAATTGTGAAATTATTTTTATTAATTTTATTTATTACAAATATGATTGAATAATAATTAAATTAAATTAAATTAATTTTAAATTGTGAAATTATTTTAATTAATTTTAATTATTACAAATTTGATTGGATAATAATAAAATTAAATTAAATTTATTTTAAATTGTGACCTTAATTTATTAAAAATTAATTATTTCAAATTTGATTGGATAATAATAATAATATTTTATTTAATTCATTTCAAATTGTGAACTTATTATAATTAATTTTAATTATTACAAATTTGATTGAATAATAATTAAATTAAATTAAATTCATTTTAAATTGTGATCTCAATTTATTTAATATAAATTATTTCATATTTGATTGGATAATAATTAAATTAAATTAAATTCATTTTAAATTGTGACCTCAATTTATTAAAAATAAATTATTTCAAATTTGATTGGATAATAATAATATTTAATTTAATTCATTTCAAATTGTGAAATTATTTTTATTAATTTTAATTATTACAAATTTGATTGGATAATAATAATACTAAATTAAAATTATTTTAAATTGTGACCTTAATTTATTAAATATTAATTATTTCAAATTATATTGGATAATAATAATAATATTTTATTTAATTCATTTCAAATTGTGAAATTATTATAATTAATTTTAATTATTACAAACTTGATTGAATAATAAATAAATTAAATTAAATTCATTTTAAATTGTGAATATATTTCATTAAATATAAATTATTTTAAATATAATTGGATAATAATTAAATTAAATTAAATTCATTTTAAATTGTGACCTCAATTTATTTAATATAAATTATTTCATATTTGATTGGTTAATAATAATATTTAAGTTAATTCATTTCAAATTGTTAAATTATTTAAATTAATTTTAATTATTACAAATTTTATTGGATTATAATTAAATTAAATTCATTTTAAATTGTGAACTTATTAAAATTCATTGTGGGAAACAGTATTAGAAATAGTTGTTTGGCATAATTTTTAAGGCTAGATTTAGATGAATAATTTAAAAACTCATTCTCGTTTGGTTTAACGTAAGTTCCCTGATGTAAAAATATAAGTAGAGACACCATATCTCTATTTCTACGTTTCCCAATTTCATTTTTTAATATTTCTAATAAATTTAGTGATAGTTCAGTATTTATATTCTTAAGTTTGTTCATAACATATAAGATTGTCCCTTCTGTTGTTATTAAGTTAGCATCTTTTTTGCTAAGTTCTTGAACTGCTAACATTGTAGGTTCAAGCGTAATTGATATGCTTTTTAGAACAAGAATATATTTTTCATCAAACTTTTGCAAACCAAGTTCTTCTAAGGCATTATTTACACATTCAATTAACTTTAAAAATCTATTTACAGTGATGCCAATTTATTCCAACGAGTTTTTACATATAAAATTAATCTTAAGTTCTTGCCTTCTTTTTGCCGTACATGCTTTAATAGAATTTCAGTACGAATCGATGAATTTTTAAAAAATTTATTTACTTTTCACATTGCATATAACGCTGATTTAATATCAGAAACCAATAAAAAAACACTCCAAATTTTGTTCAATTTCCATTACTAAATTTCCGTCATCTTCTTCATCAACTTGATTTTCCTCATCTTCATCATCTTCATCATATAAAAGTTCTTCATCATCATATTCAGTTTTATCTTCATCTTCAACGACATCGTCTAAATTAACTTTTTTATATAAAATTTTAAGGACGGCTAAATGAATTGCGTGGTTGTAGCATAATTGTTTTTCTGCTGTAATAATTGAACAATACTTCACCATTACACTCGCTCCATCATTTGTTGAGGCAACAATATCCAAATTCTTTCAAAAGGTTTTCCACTAACTCTCTGGTTTTTTCAGCAGTATATTTTTCTTTAATTTCAACTAGTCCAAGGACATATTCCTTTGAATTTGAAGAGCGCAAAGTCACATTCAAAAATCTCCGCATTAAAACATCTGTCCACTCGTCAACTGCTATACTAAATTTCTTTTATGAATCCAATAATCTTATTAATTCAGTTTTGGTCATTAAACCTAACCTTATAAAAAAAGTTTTTTTATATTATAAAATTTATAAGGTTAAGTTCTAATAGTTTTATTTAATCATTTTTTAACATATTAATTACCCATAGGCATAATGAGTAAAAGAAAATCAGAAGCTTGGAATTATTTTCAAAAAGTCAATACAAATGAAGATAAATGCAATCATTGCGGAACAATTCTAAGTAGTAAGGGACAACTTGAAATTAAAGAAAAATGTACTGCTGAAAAAACCAAAGAGTTAGTGGAGAACCTTTTGAAAGAACTTGGAATGAATTTAGAAACGGATATTGTTGCCTCAACAAATGATGGAGCGAGTGTAATGGTGAAGTATTGTTCAATTATTACAGCAGAAAAACAATTATGCTACAACCACGCATAATTTATAATAATATAATAAACATATTGTTTACTTATTTAAGACATTGACACTGACATAATAAGAATAAAAAAACCGTCAGATTGATTAACAATGACGGGCTAGGTAACATTGACCGAAAACCAGAAAATATTTTAAACGTTCTTACGGCCATCTTATTTGTTATAGAAACACTAAACAAGTTTTATGAATTATGTTAAATCAATCTTTCAACAGATGGCAAATCAGTGTTTATAATATAAAAATTCGATACCCTTTTTAATCGTAGTTTTTAGTATGGTCTCATTTATATGCATCAAATTTAAGTTATATTTTACAAAAAAAATTGTTTTATTAAAACTCGAGTACTCGATTCCATTAACCGAGTATTCGAAAACTCGATAAATTGGCGAATATTTCGAGTAGTCGAGTAACCGAGTACTCGGAATGGAAACCCAAAAAAAAAAAAAATCAAATTTTATTTTAATAAATGCGTACACGCATGCACGCCATTCTGCTGAAGGGGAGAACTTCTCACCCTTAAGGTTCTGTAGCTTCTATTTTTCATCTGCTATTGCTGGAGTTAATAACTCTCGCAATTGTACCTGGGTAACTGGTAAAGACGGAATCGGATACTGAGATATGAGGTTTTGAGTTTTGTGGGGGTTGGCCATTTGCAGGGAGGACAGGATCGTAACATCTTAGATGAATGTGAATGTTGGAGCAGGAGGCTTTGATAATTAGGCTCTGAGCATTGTGGAGGTCAGCCATTTGCGAGGAGGACAGAATCGTACAGGATAATATCTAAATAATAAATGTCGGGGCAGGAAGGCTCCATTGCGAGGTTTATAGTGATAATAGGTACTTATTATAGTATATATTAAAAGGAGTGGGTGAAGGTTGGGATAAGTATAATAATAGTTAATAAAAGTATTGATTATAGTAGTAATAGTATAGTATTAATGATTATAGTATTAATAAGAACGACTAAAACGACCACCAAATAGGCAGAACCCCTACAAGGATTCTTACATTAACCCATTCGGTGATTGACATTTACAAGTGGTATATTATTAATAAATAGTAATAGATATAATAATAATAATAATAATAATAATAATAATAATAATAATAATAATAATAATAATAATAATAATAATAATAATAATAATAATAATAATAATAATAATAATAATAATAATAATAATAATAATAATAATAATAACAATAATAATAACAAAAACAATAATAATAATACCAACAATAATAATAATAATAATTACATTAGAAATAGCAATATTACAAAGATAGTAATAAGAGGTCATTAGGGTATTTACTGGTCTGTTTAAATAGGTTAAGTTAGATTTTAAATTTTAAGGTTTTTAGGAATTGATTATTTTATTTGTTTTAATTTTAGGTATAGTTAATTTTTGGGTATAGGTATTTCAAGATAAATATAGTTAGTATATACTTGTGTGATAATAATATTTATTTACTAGTTGCCATAACCGTTAAATTGAGCGTGTCAAGTGCCTTACGAACGTGCTTGCTGATGCGAATGTACCTTGTCAGCATCGATTCAAGGCTGTTCCAACTTGTTTTACAATCCAATATCAAGAAAAGCTCTTTCTTCTCAACTTCTTTAACATAACTCTGCAATAGAGCATTTCATATCGGCGAGTTCTTGAATTTCAAAACAATCTTGCGGACTTTGCATACGATTTCAAAATCCAACTTTAAAGTGACCGTTTTATCAGAAACGAATATGACATCATCGTCCATGTCATCAGAATCGTTTTCCTCGGAAGGAGGCGTGTTGGCTGAATTGTCTTCATCTTAATCGCTTCGACTGCCTTCATCATCCGAATCCTCACCGCAATCTACATCGTTTTCATTATTATTTTCACCATCGGTGGTTCCATCGCTTACACGACTTTCGTATATCCTGTTTATACGTTTTCGTTTCTGATACATTACCTCCATAACTGCCAAATGTATGCCATGATTGTAGCATAATTGTTGATGCGCTGGTGATAGTTTCCCGAATTTGATCATCATATTGGCACCATCACTTGTAATAGAAACGATGTCCGACATGAGGTTCAAATTGAAGTCTGAAAGCTCATATACTTTTTCTGAGGGACATGATCCCTGAATTCGCACAAGCCCAAGGTTGTCAGATTCTCCGTCGTCATAATAGATATAAACGTTCATGTAACGTCGGTTTCGAACGCTTGTCCACTCGTCTATGCTCAAGCTAAACTTACGTTGTTCCGATTTTAAATTTGCAATTTTATTCCTCAAATCACATTTGATGGTCGCACAGTAGTTCATAACCAAACGAAGAACAGCTTTGTGACATTTTGGAAGACGGAATCCCAAAGAACTGATGCTATTGCGTATGAACTCACTTTTATTATAGCGTTGATTGAAATTCCATCTTTGCCGCCAATTTTGCTATGATTTGTTTAAGCGATACAGAAGATGTAATTGTAGAACTATTGAAAAAGCTGTGAAGTGTTCGCGGTCGCTTGGCTAATGGTCCATTTTTTCCAGACTTATGTTCCTTTCGCTTCGTGCTATGGATCCTATCCAGTGACGATGAAGTCCAGATGTTTATGATGACTTGCATTTAATGATTTTATTGCATTTCAAATATGTAGCTTTGTCTTCAAATCGTTTGAAAAGCTTCCACACTTGGTCATATTCGTTTTCCGAACTAATGATATTAAATGCAGAAAATTTAATATTTATGAATTTGAATTTGTTTTTAAAAAGAATTAAATTTGACTTACCGATACAAACTGATTAAACAACACAACCGCTTACAACAATAAAAAAATGAAATGAAATTATAGCTAATGATGTTACACTTCACACAAAGTGTCACTTTTCCAAGTAAGAAAAGACAAATCGTATACTTATTTATTTCAAAAACCCCGATTTCTCGAGAAATTTTGAGAAATTCTCGAGATCTGGGATTTCCCGAAATGTTAAAAATTTTAATTCTCGAGATTCAGGATGGAAAATCTCGAAAGTTTCTCGAGAATTCCCATTGAGAAATTCTCGAAACCCAACTCTAGGTATAACAGACCAGTATAGTAAGTATCAAGTCTTGACTGTTATAACAAGAAAAGATTTTAGAAAAATGGATTTTAAGATTTGGATGCCCAAAGGAGATAAGAGTTGATTGTGGGAAGGCGTTTGAATCAGGAATAATGAGAGAATTCACAAAGAAACTTGATATTGAGTTATGCTTTTCAAGTCCATACCATCACCAAGCAAATGAACAGATAGAAAGGCAATTCAGGACAATATGAGAGCTGCTAAATGCTACTTAACGGGACAGAAGGAAGTCGGATTGGGCAGAGATACTACCAGAAGTCGAATTTACATTAAATGCAACCAAACAAAAACGACAGGAAAAAGCCCAACAGAGATAGTGTTTGGAAAAAAGATTAGCAGGGAAAAATGGTACGGGTCAAAAAACAAGTAAAAGAAGAACAAGAAGAACAAACAAGGAGAAAATTCAACGTGAAAGAAGTTGTTTTAGTAAAATTAAAAACACGCAACAAAAGCCAGGACAGATATGATATATCTTAAACGATATATCTTAACGATATATCTTAAGAAACGAGAATGGTAAAAAGATTGAAAAAAACGTGGAAAACTTTAAAAATCTTTAAGAAAAGGGATATGAAGTAGTTAAAAGATTCAATTAAAAGATTGAAAAAAACGTGGAAAACTTTAAAAATCTTTAAGAAAAGAGATATGAAGTAGTTAAAAGATTCTTAAAGATTAATTAGAAATTTTGTAAAAATTTAAAATATATTTTTATTGAAAAATATTTAAAAAAGAAGATTGAAATTTAGCATTTTAAAAAATAATTTAAAAGAAAGATTGAAATTTATTTATATAACAAACAAAAGGAAAGACAAGTTTTGAATGTGTAATTTATTAAATATAAATTTATGGAATTATTTAGTGATTTGCAAACAGATATTAATGTTTTAACGGATGAGAATCCTAGTAATAATGATAATTAGAATTATAATAATTACCTTTTTGTATATTTATTTATTTTGTATGATATTAAAAAAAATTATACTGTATAATAAAATCAGGCTACACAAATAATCAATATACACCAATAAAATAAAATCAGACCACGCAATTAGCATATAATAATTATAGTTAATTTTCGAAATGTTATTAGATTGAACTTGGATCCGGGATTTGATGTTGGATTTGGTTTTGGTAATTGCAATTCTGTTCTTCTTTATTGACGCTCGGTATTTATTTTGCTCCTCCATGTAATAATTATTTAAGACAAATGTAATGGGAAGCCTGCCCTCATCATCCAACACTATGAATTTTAGGGGGGAAATCATTAAGGGTGTGTGATTGATCAAGCAGATGGCTGATACAGCGGTGTTTAATCCATTTACTTTCATTCTTAATTTTTGATTTTATTAATTCGTTCTTTAATTTATTATTCCATTATTTTTGAGTTGGCAGATTTTTTAAATGCGTTGTTGATCACTTAACTATTTTCGTGATTGTAACTTCTTGCTTTTATTATCTTAATTATGCATGTGTTGTATACTTAACTTCCTATTATTTGATGTATAATAATAAATTTTGATTGGACTTGATGCGGTTTCCATACTGTATATTTTTTTGGTTACTTACGGGTGTGTCATTTTTACATTTAAATATGTTAGGGGTAATTTAGATATTCACTCGACTCTTTCCTAAGCACCTTCATGACTATTGCAATTCAAACCATTTGTGTACCCATGGCGACGACCATGTTGGTACTGTACACAAAGGTGAAAAAAACAATGAGCAGGTGAGCTCTATTGCTAAAACTACTTCCCATCGTATTTTCTTTTCGGGTTCTAGAAGGCCGATAGAAGGTCTTACGTCATTAGTCATTTTCTATTTCTACTTTCCACTTTTCTGTTTTATTCAGCTATGGTCCTCATTTCTGGATGTTTTCTATTGTTCCTTTTTCAAAATTTTGTGCAGGGATGCGCCCTTATTTTTCTGTCATACATCGTTATGTGTTTTCTATAATATTTGTCGATAATTTATTTCCCAGTCAATAAATGTCGTTCCATATTTTCGGCGTTTCTTGTGAAAAATGTAAATTAATTTTCAAAAATTTGAGTAGGGGTCTGCCGTTATTACCAAGTTAATAACCATGTTTCAATACTTCTTATAAAAATTTGAGCAGGGATCTGCCTGTATTTCTAATCCTGAACAATCGGATATTTTAACCATTCGTGGTTTCTATAAGATTGCCTAAACCTACTTCAACTACCGACAACTGGACCTAACTATCCTATTATTACTCCTAACCCAGCGATATCTATGAAAATAAAGGTGACTGAGCCATCCTATATGATCTAAATCTAAACAAGGCACTAAACTATCTTAAATTGACTCTACTCTCTCCAATCGTTCGTATCCCTATCTATATCCTCTGACCCGATGGACCCAACTGGCGAAACATCTGTCGAGCAACAGCACGTGGTGCCGTCCGTCCACAAACCTTCCCCCCATCTGGAACATCGACACATAAATTCATTATAAATTTAATCCAACTCTAATTATCATCAAAATTAGAACGGAATCAAAATAAATTATAAATTTAATCCAACTGTACTTATCATCAAAATTACAACGGAGTCAAAATAAATAAAATACTTATTATTAAAATGTTAACGAAAGATAACTTCAATTTAAAATTTTATTAATTCATAAAATTATATAACATTAGACTTAAAAAATTTACATTTCACATACAAAGAATGAAATTTACCTTCCCACGATGGCATAGAGAGAATTGAGAGCGCCTGACAACGTCTGGTGAATGTGTCAATTTTAGATTGAATTAAGTTAGTTTTTTGTGTTTTGAGAGAGTTTTTTGACTGAATTTTCAATCAGTATTTATACTGATTTTGATTGTGCATTCATGCATTCTCTTCTACTCTATCAAATTAGAATACGAGAAATTTTGAATTACTTTTGCATACATGCATGAGTGTGTGTAATTATTTATTTTTTAATTTAATTGATTTAATTAATTAATTATTTAATTTTTTATTAATTTTAATAATGTAATTTTATAAATTTATAATTTAAATAATTTGAGTTATTTGAATTTTTATTAATTTAAACACTTTTATTCTTTAAATTTCATAAGTTACATAATTCTAACCATTTTATTCTATAAATTTTACAATTTACATAATGTTTACTAAATTTATTATTATTTTGACGATTTAATTTTTATATAGTTTAAATAATTTTCAAATAATTGTATTTTACATTTTATTATTTTTCTATCGAAATTTTTAAGTTTTCCATCTCTTTATTCTATTACGCGGGGTTTATTGATTTTTAATGTGTTATGTAATTTATTTTATATTAAACCTTGATCATAAATTTTTTTCAACTTTGCGGTTTTTGTGTTAGGTATTTTTCAATCCATTAAAACAAACTCTCAGTTTTCGGTTTCAGCCCAACAAATTCAAAGAAGCTCTCAATTGTTCGACTCTAACTTAACATATTTTACAAATGTAGTATTTTCGACCTATTTTCACAATTTCTAAATTTTTCAGATTCTATCCCTACACTAACGGATGTTTATGTGGCGTATTGATGATCAAAAAGTCATACGCAAGTCAATTACTATTTATCATTTGATTTCATAGAGTCTTTTCACCATTATTTTACACAAACACTACACGTCCATAGTTACTAACGCTGATCAACAATAGAGTCACAACTACAACTCAAGAAAAAGCAGTTGCAACCTCAAACCGAAATATAATTCAACAAAACCAGAGACGACACATATAATAATGATAGTGTAGAACTTGTATAATTCCTAAGAAAAGTTGAGTGCCCAAGTTGGCTAAGTTCTAGATTCAGAGTGCCTATATATAGCATTTCTTCACTATATAATATAATCGTTTTAATCAATTATTTCATATACTCTCAGATAATCCGCGAACTAAACATTACCAATCTTGCTCTTAAACAGTATCAATATTTCAGTGAAAATATTTTATTTGAATTCTTTTTGTCTCGTTTAAAAATTTTATGACCTAGAATTCAAATTTACATTTAATTTTCAAAATGCAAAACGAAATATCAAATTTTAAAATGTGTTTTACTAATTTAGTTGAATAACGGTAAAAAAAAGAAATTTTAAATAACATCGCTTGTTTAAATTTGCTAATCGTATGACGCTGGCCTTGAAAAATTTCCAATAATGTAAGAAATATTTTCCAAATACAACAGTTTTAATTAATTTTCTTATTATCTAGGATGAATTTTGAAAGATTTCACTGAGAAATATAGATATATTATAATTTTTCGGAGCTAAATATACATATTAAACCCTCTAAATTTCATTTCTGGAATCAGGAACTGCTTAAGAACAAAAACAGTCGAAAGCATTCGAACCGAATATATTTTGTAAGGTAAAATTTGAAATTTACTTTTAACTTGAGTTGTTAACATTTTTCATTATGTTACCATTATGCAAAACTAAATCATAGCTAAAGTTTCTCAATAGGAGCTATTACTCCGTTATCAAAAAAAATTTCTTTTAATAAAGTTTAGTATTATGAGTTTTAATTTTTCTTGTATTATTAATGAGAATATTCAATTGAACAATGGGGATTGAAACGTCACTAGCGTTTTTACTTAAATACTGGAATTAAAATTTGGCAACATTAATTTAATTATAATATTAATTATAATACAAATTTTACTGTTAATTATTATTTTAAAAATTAATTTTTTAATAGGATTATAATATTTGATTGTAAAATTTGACATTATCATAATAACTACTAAAATTAAAGGTTCCCATAATTACGTGCTGCCTTGAATAAGTACCCAAAAAAGGTGCTAAAGGAAATCAACTGGAACGGTACATTTTAACTAAAAATTAAAAATGGTATGTAGGAGGCTATTTTCAATATAAAACTCAACGTGTCAGACATAAGCACGAATTGTCTGGTTTGATTTGCTTTATATATAAAAATATATAGCTATCATTAAAACTTAAGAAAGTTAGAGTCAGTGGCGTATCGAGGGGGGGGGCGAGGGGTGACAGTTGCCCCGGGCGCCAAGTACTCTAGCTACGCCACTGGTTAGAGCCAGGGTTCAATTATATCAAACTTATCTACACACTTGGGTGAGTTCGATGATTTTTAATTTTTTCAGCTAAAAGGATGTACTACTAAAAATATAGTCTGGATCCATGACAAATGAAACTTCTCTACATTATGAGTGGGGAAAATTCTACGCCGTACTCGTTAGTATCCTCGCTAGCCTGTCATTGCCTATATCTCACCATCGTTCTCTTCGTAACTCTTGTTGGGCCCTTGGAGATCTTACCAATTGAGTGTCTAAAGCTGAATGACAACAAAAACATATTTTCAGCCTCTCACGATGCCAAAATGATTATTTAAATTTAACCGTTATGTGCCAATGGTGACAGATGACAATAGACAGGTGAGCTCAAATGCGGGAACTACTTTCTACTTGACATTCATTCTGAATTACTGAACGACCAATTACATCATTTTATATACGCTGTTCGAATTCAGTTTAGGTTGTAACAGCTACTCTGATAACCTGCTGGTTACAAAAATATGTTAAAAGGTTGGTAAGAATAAGAACACCGCGAAATGATCACAATCCAACGACAAGTCGAATTCAATTAACTAAAGCAACTATATGGCCAGTGTTCATTGGTCCTTCAACAATAAGTCCAACTCAAAAGATAGCTCCTTTCTCTTCGCAACTCCTGTTGGGCCCTTGAAGATCTCACCAATTGAGTGTCTATACTAGTTGGATAGGCTTAGGGATCAGGGTTGGGGCCCACTGGAAAGGTGCAGGTTTTCCTGGAGTCACTTTTGACTCAACTATCAGGCTTTACTGAAGTTTTCATTCCAAGCTTTCGGCGACATTATACGTTGGAGTATTGATTAGCACCAAAATCAAAGGAGTCGGATTGGGCGTAAGAATAAATCATTGAAGCTCCACTGGAGATAGCAAGGATTCGAGAAAGTGATGAGCCCGGATAATGTTAGCTTCCTCAACTGAGACCAAGTTCGGAATACGCGCCTGTATTTCGGTCCGAGTATACATCTACATGAGAGCCTTTATCTGCTCATGCACTAGGGTCCTCTGGGCGCGGGTCTCGATGATTAGCCTTTTCATAGTGTCGGCCCAGTTGTTCTAACTGCTTTTGAATCTCATTGACCTTCTCAGGGGTAAACCATGTTCCCTCCAGCCTATCGATCTCTGCCTTCAACTTGCTCCCCTGATCCTTCTATTCTTTTCGACAAACTATTCGACAAAAACACAGCAATCATATCAGAATACAAAAAACGTTATAGTTACTGTCTCAAATAAAAACATCACACATGCACAAACAAAGTTTAGCTGTAAAACTTTTTATATATTTTTAGCGAAAAAGAAAACCCAACACAAATCAGAACAACATATTTTTTTTAATGTTAATATCTAAATTTGATTCAGTTATTAAAAGGGGAAGTTGTGTAATGTATTGTTATATTTTTCATTTTTGAATTTCTAATTAGGATTTACAATGTATTGTTATTGTTATTATTATTATTAGGTACATTATATAAAAATTAGAAGAAACTATATAGTGTAATTTACTATATTAAATTTTCACTATAGAAAAATAAAATTTTAAAAAATTCAAATAAAAAAAATCACATGTGCCATATGGGAAAATTCGGAGTCAACAAATCATAATCTATATAATAACTTGGAGTCTCTTGTTTCCACAATCAATTCTACCTCACCCGAGGTCATTAAGACTTATTCAAGAATTTATATAATCCCCTGATGAAATGTTGATAGAGCCCTGACTTTGGGACTTGTGTGGTAGAATGTGACTTCACTAATTATTTTCTGCCGCCTGATATTCTCTTCTTCTATGTTAATTTGCTCCTTCGGCTCATTTTTCACTAGGAAGAATTTTTTTTATTTGCTCATTTATCCTATGGACGCATTCAGTTTTATAAAACTAGACCTCACTAGAAACTGCCACTTCTGTGACTCAAACACTTCGACGATAAATTTTTCATTTTTTGTTTCCTTCTTTCAAATTTATTGTCTTATTCTGAATTGGATGCATGAGTTATTTTCGCTGATCTGTGTCTTTTGGCGATTTCTGTAATTAATGTAACTTCTGCAGCTTCTTGCTTTGTTTAATTTATTATTTTTGTATTTAATTTTCAATTAACTGTTTTTGTTTCTTACCAGTGTATCAGTTAGTGTTCTTATCATTTTAAATAGCTGCTTGCGCTTTTTCATGCTTTATTACTGTTGTCTATTTTTGTTTATTTTACGGTTTTCTCGGTTTAATATAACTTGATTTATTAAGTTATCATGATAATTGTGTATATAAAAATTGTTTGTTAAATGTTTGATTCATAGAAGTCGCTTAATGCAAACCAAAGGATTGTTGGATGCATAGTAGTAGTAGTCGAGTTCTCTGTTTACAAATAAAATATATATATTGTATTATAAGTAACAAATACTATTATATAGTAGAAGTATAATAAGTATAATTTAATATCAATTGTAAAAATCTGGGTTTAAATTTCTATACTAACAACTAAATAAATTAAGACAGAAAAATTTAATAAAACACACTTAAAAATCATAAGATAAGTTAAAGTTATTCATGACAAATTGTCAGATAGCCTCTTGCTCGGCTTCCGCCAGTAATTTATATAAGTCAAAAATATTGCTGCCTCCTAAAGAAAAGGAGAAAGCCATGGCTGCGGAGTTCAGATTTGTATCCACTGTTTTCTTTCCTCGTTTCTTAGCTTTCCGCTCTGACCTAGATTCCGCTTCTTGGCTCTCGGTGGCATTTCTTAAGTGGATGGGCTGTTCCCACACAGGTCTAAGGTGTGACTAGACTTCGTCACACTGCCCGAATGTATTATGATGGAATGATAAAGGGTTGCGATGCGTCCTCAACACTTGTTAGATGGTGTGCCGGTATTATATATCCATTCAGCACCTTTATAGTTCGTGTTTCGTTTAAACCTAATACATGGCTTGCGACTGCTCCTGTATCGAGGTATCAAGGTTCTCTGCGTGTGACCCTGGTTGATAAGGCTCTCTCGACAATGTACCAGCCCAGGATCTTCCTTTAGACCTCTATCATTTGTATGTGGGTAAATCACATTCCCTACAATATGTCCACTTTGGATTTTAGAAGGTGAATCTTCTTCTTCAGTGTCCGAACGAAAGTATTTTTATCTTAACTCGAGAAGCAGGGTTTTAATGGGACTGTCGGTTGTGTCATACTCAGATGCAACAAAACACAAAAAAAGCATTATTCAGAAATCTTACGACTTAGATTCATTTTACACAATAATTAGAATTAAAATTATAAAGTCGTACTATTATATATAAGGAAGAAAAGGACCAAACCCAGTGATGACGACCGAATGTTCATGATTTCGTCTTACTGTCATTTGTTGATGTTGCGCAAAGAATTATTACCGTTGGTAATCAATACTTAATGCCAATGAACACCGTCCTAGGTAGAATTTATGGATACCGGACAAGTAAAACTGATATAAATTTCCAGGTTAATTATACTAAGTTTTAACCTTATTAATGTGAACCTAATAAGTGATAGAAATAACCTGTCAGGAATAAGAGACTCCGCCACAACAATCCTGCTGGTAAAAAACGATAAAAAGTCTTGGATCTGCAAGCTGGAAAACAACATGTGTCTCCTTCACCACTGATCCGCTATATTCCCTCTGTTACATATTTTTATAAATCAAATAAAGACCATGTATAGAAATTTTAGGACCTGCAAAACAAAGAAAAGTTTAACCCATAAAATCCTGAAATATAATCATTTAATTTATGAGAAAGAATGAAGCCGATTTTCAGAAAATTACTTAAAATCGTAAAATTTGTTCTTTATCAAAAATTTGAGATTTCAAAAAGTGCACGTAATGAATAAGTTCAAAAGTAATCGTAAAATTAATTTACAAAGATGATAGAAATTGAAGTGTACAATTTCATCTGATTAAAAAAAAATAATTGGTGTGATTATTCAATATTTAAAGTTTTTAAGATAAAATTTAGAAATTATAAAATTTATGAAATTTTAAAATCAATATTTAAAACTACTACAAATTTCAAATATATTTACTTTGAAACTTTCTCTAGTAAGAATTGTCATATCTTTTCAATCTTTCTCCCATTTTTTTGACGAAATTAATTAGACGGTCCTTTACTGTTTTAAATTAAATCTTATCAATAATTATTTTCATGTGAAAATCATTAACAATGCCATTTAATCCTAAACAAATATTTGAAACCAATTAATAATTTTAAATTAAATTCAAATTGGTATATTAAATTCGATATTCAGATAAACAAAAGAATCATTAAACTATAATATATGTTAAATTAATATTAAATTAAAACTTAGATATTATTAATTATTTAAAAATTTTATTTAAATTATAATTTTATTTTTAATAATACAATAATTAAAAAATGAATAAGTATTTATTCTGCATTTTTTAAGTTTTCATATATATTATTGCATATTTAAATGAATAATTTAATAATTAAAAAAATTTGTTTTTATTTGCAAAATTAAACATTAAAATTTCTAATATAGAAATATTTTTTATTATCAAGTAATATTAATGAAAATTCTAAAAACGTCATTAATTGTTATTGATATAGGTTAATTAGTTTTGAACAAATCTACTCGAACAATGTCAAATTTTCAAGCAGCTCTTCTTGACCAATTAATGGGAGTGGATCGTAATAATATTCGAAAAGGCGAAATCACTTGGGACAATGATCGGGTTTGCAGACATTATTTAGCAGGATTTTGCCCACACGAGTTATTTGTCAATACTCGTTTATCACTCGGTCCTTGTACAAAAATTCATGAAACTAATTTTTTAAAGAAATATCAAAATAGTTCATCATATTTAAATGTCGGATATGAAAGAAAATTACAACGATTACTTGAAGGTTTTGTAAAAGATGTAAAAATTAAGATAAGATCTAACGAAGAGAAGTTAGTAGGAAATGGAAAATCAAGAATCGAATTACTATTAGAGAGTCGCATTGAACAGCAGCAAAAAGAAATAGATTCATTGGTAGAAAAAATAGAAATTCTTGGCAATGAAGGAAAAATTGAAGAATGTCAAAATATTTATCTCGAGTTAGAGGAAAAACAAAAACAATATAACTATGATAAAATTGAACTGGAAAGAATCGGTACCGACTCTACATATACTAAGGATGTAGTTTGCCAAGTATGTGGAGCATTTACCAATAAAATGGATTTGAATATGAATGACGAAAATCACATAAACGGTAAAACTCATAGTGGTTATGTAAAGATAAACGAAGTCTTAGAGCAATTAGCCAGTCTTTTAGAGAAAGAAAAAAGTAATATATCACCAGAATCGCAAATCTCTGATAGGAGTTTCAGTGCACGCCGTGATGGCAATGATTTAAAGAAAAGAAATCGTGATTTCGATTCCAGAGAAAAAAGCCAAAGGCATAAAAAATCAAGTCATTCCAGCAGACATAGAGACCGCAGCCGAAGCAGAGAAAGATCAAGAAATAACAGAAATTATAAACGCTAAAATGCATCAAAGATGTGTCATTATTTGTATATGTAAGATTGTAATAAATTTTATTTAAACTTTATTTTTTATTAGGAAATCTATTTATAAAATTTCATTTTGTAAAAAATTTGAAGATTAATTTTACCATCAAGTATTTTATTAGTTAAATTATATTTTGTTTTGTATAATACTATGTCTACCGATCTAATAATAACGATTACCGCATAACTCAGTGCTACTGACTGCTATATTAAAATTGTATGATATAACGTGCCGCTCACCATCAGTTCCTAATTTTAGTTTCACCATTTGGTATCGGTTGCTTAACAAAGTGATATAGTGATATAAATGGATGGATGCTATATAAGAGAGCGCTGTTAATTTCTAGGCATACATAAACGAACCGAATTCTTGAATACCCTCGACACTTCCACAAAGTCATTCTATTAAACCGGCAAAAGGTGTCCACCCGTCTCGATGCAGAACACTTAAGTATCTGCATGTTACGGACGTATGGAAATCTCATACTAGTGTATACCATAAAAATAGAACAAAATAGAACAACAGGGCTCAAAAATTCTATTTCCCATCACATTACAATTGGATCCTTAAAATAATTTCCAAGCAAATATAGATGAAATACAATTATTCATGGATTGCCTTATACAACGCGGCCGGTGTATGGTTTCAATATTGCCGTTTTACTTCGATTCTTGTTCTACCGAGTTTGCTGTTACACAGTCCAATATTAACACATTGTATGCGGGACATGTACTGGTACGTTTTTTTTTACGATTGGCACCTGAGCACCGGGTCACGTACTAGTACGTTCATATTTACGATATTATTATAAATGTTCCCACCAAAATAAGAAACGTTGGTTAAAAATTCAAATAATTTTCGATTTATTGGGATTTTACTGAAAAACTAAATTTGCACAATGAAACCCCGCTACAGCACAACTCCACCAAAAATGTACCCGCATACAATGTGTTAATTATTCATTTCTACAATTTTATTTAATTTGCTATACGTTATCGCCAAGCTGCATTTGAAATCTGGTCTATGTTTTTATTTTATTTTATTTTTGATTTAATTGGGTTTATTTGAGACGTTTGCGCTTAATTTTTTGAAAAAGTAAATACAATGAAAAATTTCCATTTATTGAATTTCGATTTTAATTCACATTTGGCACAATTTTTTCACAATGCACATTATTGATTTCGAATAAAACCTGCTCTTGGCCATATTGAAAATTGAATAATTCCAGGGTCCAAAACGCTATCCTTGAATATCTATGGATATAATTTTAGTTTCTTATTTATATTAGAATATTTGAAATGTGTTTATAATTAATTAACAATGATTTAAAATCTATTCTCACAAGGGTCTTCTATTTATTCTACTTGGATCAAAGCTAACTATAGCTTCACACTGTCGTGGATGGTTAATTCGATATGTTTTCGCCTAGTTTGATGAAAACTTCGAGGACCCTGAGATTGTAGTTGTGCTGTGATTAAAATAAACGATTTATTAAATTTATCGTTGTTTCGAAATCAGATATTTATATTGATTGCTGGGTTTCTATAGGGAAGAAAATCTACTGCATTCGCCTATAAATATCTATACTGAACCATCTACTTTAACGGCCATAACTCATTGCAATACACCCATCATTAGTCATTCCTTGACGCACCTTTGGGTTCATGGGCGTCCCTTAGAAGGAATCGCACTCCAAATATCTATTCTCCCATTCATTAAACCTTGGGTAAAGTTTCAATCAGCTAAATATACATAAACAAATCTGAAATTCACAAGATTCCATAAACAAATCATAGATAACATTATAAAAAATTAAGTGCAATCGAAAAAAAGGATAGAAAAATGTTGATTGATAATCTGTTGCTCTGTTTCCAAATTGGATTTGGTCCATTCAGAAGTTTTCGAATTTTTCATTGAATAAGATTTAATGGTAACAATGAAAATTATAGTTATTAAAATTACCCGGGTATTCGAGTACTAAACTATTCAGACTATCCGGGTAATTTAAAAATTGTATATAATTTCACAAAAACTATATAAAAGCTGTTGATAACAAATTAAAATACAAATACGTAAATAAATTACTATAGTTATATATTTAAGAAATAGTATTTTAAAAATAAAGTTTACCTAACTTTTTTTACATAAACTTACCTAACTTGACTGAGGTGATGATCATTTTCAAAATCGTTATAGCTAGTGGTGAACAGTTTATCATTGAGGTAAATAACGCAAAGGGGAAAATAAATTTATATTATCGGAAGAAAATAAAAAACAATTATTTATTCAATATTACACACGAAATGGAAAAGTTCATAAAGTAATTTACAACAACAAATCCAAACCGGAATCCACGTTGAAGTATTTGTAAGGGAGGGTCTACTTTCACCATGTGGCCAATTCGGCGAGTCATCTTGCTTTTTCATGCTGTCGTCGAAACTTATGGGTCTTCGTGAAATAATTGCGACTGGGGTTTGGTGGAAGTGGTTGGTTGTAGTGGCTATTGGGATTTTGTCGCCTGTGGAGTAGTAGTGACGAGATGGTGAGGAGGAAGACATCAAGGCCCTTTTAGGCACCCGGCATTGGCTGTGTACATCTTTACATATTTTGTGTAACCCTCTAGGAATTCGGTCCTAATATGGTGATGCTTGGTAAATTTTATTAATTCTATTAGCCAAAATTAAAGTTCAGGTGTTCAAATTAATCGAGTAACGAACCACTGGCAAGAGGAAATTTATACTTGTAGTAATGTTTCAAAAGTAACCCAGAATACAATCAGAATACAATCAGAATACAACCCAGAATACAAGGCCGGATTCTTTGTCGATCTCTTGTCGATTAACTCTGATTCTCAGGTGGAGGGTTCGCAAATTTACAGGCTCTGTAATTGTTGATCAGCTTCAGGCGCTTTTGCATTTCGATAGGCGGGAACCACGTACTCTCCAACTAGATGATAAATGGACTTTTAATTATGTCTAAATGAAAATAAATGACAAGTCTTTTGGGTTGATAATTTTATAAAGTATAATTTATAATGTCTAAGTAATATTAAATGATAGTAAAGCCTATGAATTGATAATTTTATAAAGTATAATTATTAAATGATGATAAATGGACTTTTAATTGTGTCTGAATTCTGTTAAATGATAATAAACCATATCGTTTAGAATGCATCAACATCATTCGTGATTAAGTATATTAAATAATCTTGTGCAATTAACCGACTACCAGAGTGTCTTTGTAGAATATTGAGTCTGGGATATTTCCCGTTTAAATTTCGCTAATGTGGTGTCCTTTATAGTAAAGTTGAGTACAGATTATGAAGAAGTTAAATTAATTAAAATTTACCTATTTTCCCGATTTCACTGAATACGGTACGATAGGCCCTATTGTGTTATGCACCCATGATTACTATCCCAAAATTTAATTCGTCTGCATAGTCCCTGTGACTATGCCAACAACTAAGATGGATTTTACCCGCCCTACTCCTGGTTGAACACCAATAGTTCATGGTGACCTCTGGTTATAAAAATTTAGTTTAATGCATGTAGGGTCGTAGACCCGTTCTCAAATGTATGCAAAATTATTAGTTGGAAACAAGGCTGATCAACGTCGCGAGCAAAATGCGTCTACGACGACGGTGGTCACTCTTGTTTTAGCATAAAATGAATAAAACAATAACATAACAAAAATCCCTTACTATTGTTAGTGTTTCCAAATAGCATTGAAAAAACTTTTTGGCATAGTGTGTTTATGTGACTGAAATGCGTTGGTATATATACCTATTTTTGTGTGTGCAAGTACAAGTGTATATGTTGATGCATTAAAACAAACCCGAATTCTTTTTATCCTAGAATTTTCTATTTTTGATGATTTTAATGGCAATTTTAGTGCCATAATTTTTATTTTTAAATTTTTATTTCGTAATTATTTTCTGCTAATTACTAACATGATGGATTTGGAACGATTCAAGAACATTCCATATTAACTTAAAATTAGTTTTTATTTAATTGATGTCTTTCTTAATTTCTTTTTAAGAATCTTTTATTTTTGTAACTAATTTATTTATTTTGATAACTTTTATTGCTCTATGTGGCTTTTATGATGGATGTCGCCATTCTTATGAAGTGTTCTGGAATTTTTCTAGAATTTTTAATGTTTTACTATCTTCCGAAGCTATTCGAGTCTGTTTTTTGTAATTTTTATGTTTCTTTGTTATATTTGAGTTAGTTTCTTGCAATACCTCTTGAATTTGTATCATTTTATTTAATTTCTGTGTTTATATTCTTGTTGTTTTCCTCTTATTTAATATTGTTTATTTGATGTATTTTTATATTTAACTGAACTTATTGCTTTTGCGTGCTATGTACCAACACACCTCAGTCTCAATTTAGAGTTTTGGGTCTAGAAATAAGTTCTAGCCCAACAACTTCGAAAGATTCAAGAAGCTGGTTTGAAAATAAGCTTAGAAAAATGTTGTTTTAACAAACTAGAAATAAAATTTTTGGGACACATTATAAATAAAAATGGTATTAAGACAGATTATGAAAAGATAAAAGCAATGCAAGAATATGAAAAACCAAAATGTATTAAACGTTTAAGTAGCTTTCTAGGCTTAACAAATTATTATCGAAAATTTGTTAAAGATTACGCCAAGTATGCAAGACCATTAGAAAGGTTATGTGGGTCTAACAAAGATAAACCTATATGGACTGAAGAATGTGAAACAAATTTCAACACCCTAAAGAAAGCGTTAACGTCTACCCCAGTACTAGGATTTCCAGATTTACGAAAAACCTTTATTTTAGATACAGATGCTAGTTTCGATACGATTGGGGGAGTGCTTTCGCAGTTGAGTAGTAATGGACAAGAACAAGTTATTGCATATGGATCAAAGACAATGAATAAGCACGAAATCGGTTACTGCATTACGCGAAAGGAATTGCTTGCAATCTATCATTTTACTCAGCATTTCAAACACTATCTATATGGAAAAAGATTTACTTTAAGAACCGATCATAAAGCTATAACCTTTATGATAAATACAAAAAAGCCAATTACAGCACAATTCCAGACATGGATTAACTATTTAAGTGGGCTAGATATCAAATTAGAATACAGAAAAGGAGAATTGCATGCTAACGCAGATGCCCTATCAAGGAAAGACCGTACTTCATGTAGTCAATGCCAAACAGTTCATGAAAACGCCAAGGTAGATAAAAATAAAACTAAAATATTGGCCATAGAAAATATGGACCAAGAAATAAAAGTAAATAATGAAGGTATAATTTTTAATATACATAAAGACTTATGTCACGCTGGCGTAAAAAAATTTACGAATATGCACGGAAAAATATGAAAATGAAAATTAGTGAAAATGAAGTTAGAAGAGTGATTGAAAATTGTGAACAGTGTCAGAAACGGAAGACGTGGACAAGACGAACAAAAGAACCGCTGATTAAACAGAGTACAGATGAAGTTTTCAAAGAGATATTTATTGATTTCTGCGGACCATTTAAGAAAACAATTCATGGAAAACAATATATTTTAGCTATAATTGATCAATTCAGTAGGTATATATCATTGACGGCAGTTGCTCATCAAGATGAAAAGACGACGGCAAAGATTTTAAGAGAAAATTGGATTTTGAAATTTGGTGCCCCTAAAATCATTCACTCCGATAGAGGAAAAACATTTGAATCTCAACTCCTTTTAGAAGTGTTGAAAACGCATCATATTACAATAATATATTCAAGCCCATATCATCATAGTACAAACGGTTTAGTTGAGAGGCAATTTAGAACTATAAGGGATGCAATTGCAATTACGTTAAAAGACAAACGGCATAAAGATTGGGCAGAAATATTGCCAGATGTGGAATTTATGTTAAATGCAACGATACAGCAGACAACCGGATTTTCGCCCTCTGAAATAATATTTGGGCGGAATATTTGTAGACAATGGATGGAAAAAGAGAATTTGAATATACAAAATAATGATGCTAATAATCGAAGAAGGGAGATCGTGGAGGGAATTAAACATAAACAAAACATAGAAAAGAATTTAATTACACAAAATTATAGGAATTTTGAAGTTGGAGACCAAGTATTGGTTAAAAAAGAAAATACTAGAAAGATGGATGAACGTTATGAAGGGCCTTATGAAATAACTGGAAAACGACATGACAGAAGCTATGTTCTAAAGAATAAGCAAGGCAAAGAAATAATTCGAAATGTAGAGTGGATCAAAAGTTTTAAATGGAGGGGGATGTAAGATGATATAATAATTTCCAACAAATTACTTACATAACCAGGTCACTAGACTTTGATATCTATTGAATGATGCGGGAATGCTTGTATAACTAAATTAAGTAAGTATGTTTGTCTTCTGTGTCAACAGTATCACTTAAACTAATAATTCTCCCTTTTGTAGATTACGCAATTCAATGTACTATAAATAGTATAACGATTGTGTGTTCCGTTTAGATTTTTGTAGTGAATAAATATTTCTGTGAAACTATGTCTTTTTCTAACAAAATTAAAGTAAGTATTTTGCGTTGATATAACATAACATTCGTGTAAATTTAGATTTTTTCTGTAACCCATAAACAGAATGGACCAGTTTCTGATAAAATTAAATAAGAAAGGTTCTGACGGAAAACAAGAACGTACGAGTAATGTTGAAACGTAAACATCGCAGGTGAATGATGAAGAACATACCAAAGACTTGGAAGAACCAGTTTCAAAAAAACGTGAAAATTCCGAACTTTTAGCAAAAAAAAAATTCGTGGATATAATATGAATTTTCTCACTTTCAGATTTACTACGAACGCAAAAGTACCACCTTTGCCAGTTTGTGTAATTTGTTGCGAAAAGCTCTCAAATCACTGCATGAAGCCGCCGTTATTAAAAAGACACCTGCATACAAAGACACCCTTAATTAAAAGACAAAACGCTAGATTTTTTCCAGAGAAAATTAGAAATTAGAAAGTCCTACGATGAGCAAGCTACAAGTCTATTCAGAGATATATTTACCCTAAGTTGGGTGTATTATCCAAAAGACTTTATAATGTGCTCCATCTGCCTCTACTTTGGTCAAGTCAACGAAAGCTTAACAAGACAATGAGTCCCATTCGATATCGAGAACTTTTTTGTCAAAAGAAAAGAAAAGAAAAACTATCAACCATGGTAGGCCCACTTCAGCTTTTCTCTACGATGATCTAGCGTAACTACAAGTGTGATCTCTAATATCTAACTACTCTAAATTCTAAATTATAATTCGCAACTGGTTTTGAGTTGTATAAATTTCAACATTTCCACCTGTAGTTATCTATTAGTTAGATTACCGAAAGTTTTTTATTCAATCTTTAACTCGAGAAATTATTATTGACATATCACGTCATACCACTCTGAAATGATTTGAAATGAAAAATGCATCAAATCAACTAAAATTGGATCAAATTGTCGAATATAAAACAAATTGTAATGGCATGCATTTGTAACGATGTCACCTAAACCTAAAGTCATAAACAGTTTTTTTATATTTTTTATATTAGAATGATTTTTTTGAATACTTCGAATCCAATATCGAAAAAGACATGTTGGTTTTTCCTATTATTTTAGTTTACAAATATATGCGTGGAAACCATGCGCGTACGCAGGGGGGGCTACTGGGGGTTAACCCCCCCCCCCCCATGATTCCAACAACAATATAAAAAACTATAATTAATAAATATATAAACTTAAAACAATTTAAGAAATATTCCGAATGCCGATATATATATAACCCCCCCCCCCATGGATTCATCCTGCGTACGCGCCTGGTGGAAACACCATAATAAAAATTTAATAAAACATTTAAATCAATAAATTTATATATTAGTCAGTTATTTATTGTCGAGATCTTTAATACCGAATAATTATATATTATATACAGAGTGACCATTGCAGAATCAACATTCAAAAAGAAAAGTTATCGAAACAGTTAAAATTATTTAGAAAACTTTTTAAGACATTATTTGAGTCATTAATTTTGTCTGGTCGATTCGTCCAATCAACTATGTCGCATATAAACCCGTCGACACTCGTTGAATGAAGAATGTTGGTAATGTGTAAAAAAGGCGAACGTTATTAAAACGTAAACTCGCTCTGGTAAAATATATTTAGCTAACATTCTCATTGGTCTACCGACTATGAGTGGAAGAAATATGTACGATTTACTTCACGGTTAATGCTGTCGTTAAATGCTCAATGGAAAATATAAGATTCTTAAGTGAATCAGACCTACATAATCCATTAAAAATTTTATCGTATACAAAAACATTTAATCGTAAATAAATATCATAAATTAATCGACAAGAAAGAACTGTAAATTCTAGTCCTTAATAATCCAGTAAATATTTATCTTGAATACCGATCATTCAAGTTATTAATTGATTTAAATATGAATCATCGAAGATCTTTTTTCAAGTGAATAAAAAATCATAGATACTCAGGTATTTGAAGGGAATATGACCTCAAGTGGGTGAAATCTTTAGGGAAATTAAGGGATATAGTTTAAAGAATAGAAATATTTGGTTAGGAATCGGTTAAAATAGGAATATATAATCTTTTAAGCGGGATATAGTCGGTTGTAGATTGATGTTTAAAGGGAAAGCTGGTTGTTGGTACCTAGTTGTTAGCTAGTTGTAAGTACGTGGTATCTGATTGTTAGTTCTTGGTACTTAGTTGGTAGCTGACTGTTGATACTTGGTTGTTGGTATCTGGTTATTAGTACTTAGTTATAGATACTTATATGTTAGTACTTAGTGGTTTGGTATCTAGTTGTTAGCTGGTTGTTAGTAATAAATTCAAAGAAGAAAGTTAAGCAGATCTTTTGTGAATAAAAATTAGAATTTTTTATGTCTTTCGTTGTAATTTTGAAACATTTAAATTATTTTACTTTATTTTCATTTTAACGTAGTGTTTCATTATTTTAAAGTGGTTGAGTTGGCAATTATTCTCATTTAGCATTAAATTTAGACTACATTTTACTTAATCAGATAATCCTGCATTTGAGGTTATATTTATGCATGTAGTATCTTCATAAATTTTGGGTTTGGTGGGTAATATTGGGTCTCCAAGAGATCCTCATCTTTTTCTTGGATTGATATTCGAGGCATTTTCTTCGCATTTTTGGGATTTATTGTTCTCTTCGTACTGGTAAAGAGTGTCGTTTCTAGTTTCTTAGGTTTTACGGGTACCTTGTGTAATGCATTCGATGAAGTTTTCTTTTTTAATTTTAAATCTTGTAGCTTAATCAAAGGAACCAATGCTGGAGGCAGCGATCCTTCATTCGTTCCATCTCTTGCTTCGGTCAACGGGGTAAGGCCCTTAAGTATATTTGTTACTCATTCAACCAACTTGTTTGTTAACTGAGGGGCTTCCGTCACCTTCTTACTACTCTGACTTTGCCTGTAAGTGTATCACACAACTATTGTAAGCATCCTCACTTTCGCAGGTGACTACGATTCCTCCTCCACTATTTTTATTAATTTAGGTTTGGACCTGGCTTCAAGTTTATAGCTCTCCATGGCCATAGGTGTCCGTGGTTTTGTCATCTTTGAGGACACAGTTTCTAGAAGTCTCGCTACTAAAACATCTTTCCGGGTGTCGAATGAGATATCAATGACCCAAATGTGTCTTAATTGAATGTAAATTTCTCTGTTATGTAAATTTTTCGGTTTGCAAATCCAAAAACTGTTGTGCCTTTTTTCTGCTTACCGTTTTTGCTAAGTATGCCAAACGGTAATACCCGTTGGTTATTTTTATGGTTATTTTTATTGGTATATTTTTATCCATTATGTAGTATGTAGTAATATATAGTAATATGTAATATGCAGTCTTTAACGTTCTTCCATCTTCTAACATTACTCCCTGGGGCGTTAAGGTTATGTCAGTTACAACAATTGGTTCCATCTAAAGATTTATTAATATAAACACAGAGTGATCACTCTTAAATAGTAATGTATATTGCGTAATAACTAACACATTGTATCGAATTACGCAATATACTCTGAACTGTTCACATTTGGTCCTTGGCCTCTAATGTAATATCATTACTCTCCCCTTCATAAGATTGATGCCATCTCTTTAACCATTCGATTCGTTGGTGCCGTGTCGTATCTGGATATTGCAATTCAACTTGATGATCTGAAATAAATCTAAGAATTTTATATGGACCATCATATTGAATATCATTTTTGTTTCTTCTATGTGGTTCTCGTCTTACTAGTACCTCCTCCCCCACTTCAAAATGTCGTTTAATTCTTTTGTCTTTTTCAAATGTTCTCATCTTTTGCGCAGCTTGCTTGTTATTCTTTTGTGCTTCTTCCGAAATATCGTGTACTTGATGTTTGAGTCTAGAATTAGCGTGTAACGTTATTTTCCGTCCATATACTATCTCAAATGGTGAATATTTTGTAGAACTTTGATAAGTTGCATTTATACTGAATTCAATTCGAGGCAGCAGTTCGTGCCACTGTTTTTCAGCACAGCCCCCTTTCATCGTAGTCACAAGTAAATCTCGCATTGTTCTGATAGCTCTTTCCACTAAGCCATTCGACTGATGTTGATATGGCGAGGCGAATTCTTGCTTTATTCCAAGTTGTTCTATTTTTTCCTTAAAATATTTGCTTTCAAAATTTCGCCCTCTGTCTGTCAATATACTTTGAGGTTTACCATATTTGTAAATCCAATTGTTCATTAGCGTCTTCAAAATAGTTTTTTCATCTTGGTTTGCTGTAGCCGTTAAACTTACTAATTTGCTAAACCTATCAATAAAAACGATAACATACTTTTTGTCGGTTGAAGTTCTCTCCATGAAAGCAACATCCATCACAATCTGTTCTAGAAATTCAGAACTTTCGTGTGGAATTAAAATTTCCTTTGTCCTCCCTTGGTCTATTTTCCGTCTTGCACATGTGACACATCGTTTTACTATCTCTTTAACGGTTTCTTGCATTTTCGGCCAGAAAAAATTCCCTTCCAAATAATGAAACAGTTTCTTAATTCCAACGTGACATAAATCTTCATGTATTTGAATCACTAGTTTAGATTGATAGCTTTTTGGGATTATCACTAGATCTTTTTTATCTGATTCCAATACAAGCATATCATCCGATATCTTTAACCGATCTTTATATCTGAATAAAAAACTATTAGAAACGATTCCTTCCGAAAATCTATCTGATTCTTAAGAATTTCCATCACTTCCTGGAACAATTTATCTTTCTTCTGTTCTTCCATAATTTCTAACATTGTCTGTGTTTTCAAATTAATATATCTTACTCTTGACCTTTCTTGTTTATGTTGTACATGTGCTGTCTGACACTGTGCACATAAACTACCCTCGATCCTTGATAATCCATCTGCGTTTGCATGTTCTTCACCTTTCCGGTATTTCAATTGGAAATCGTATTCCGATAGATTAGCCATCCATGTCTGAAATTGTGGACTTATCGCTTTTTTATTCGTGTTCATAAATACTAAAGCTTTGTGATCTGTTCGAGCCACGAATTCTTTCCCGTATAAATACTGTCTAAAATATAAAACATATTCATGCAATGCCAATAACTCTTTCCTTGTTACGCAGTATCCCTTTTCATGGGCCGTCAGATTTCTTGAACCGTATGCGATAACTATTTCTGAACCGTCTTCTTTTATTTGACTCAAGACTGCTCCAATAGCTTCAAAACTGGCATCAGTATCCAATATAAATTTACGGTCTATACGAGGAAAATCAAGAATAGGTGCTTGTGTTAAGGCTTCTTTAAGTTGTTTAAAACTGTTTTCACAATTTTCTGACCATTCGATTGTTTTATCACAACTTGACGCTGCTGCACGTAGGGGTGCTGCTATTTTAGCATAATCTTTGACAAATCGTCTATAGTAATTTGTCAAACCTAGAAAAGATCGAAGTTGTTTAGCACACTGTGGTTTCGTCGCTTCTGTAATTGACTGGATCTTCTCTGAATTTGTCTGTATTCCATCTTCACTGACGGTGTGACCAAGGAATTTTAATTTGGTTTTGTAAATTTCGCACTTCTCCGGATTTATTCTTAGTCCTGTTTTTTTTATTCTTTTGAAAACTTCTCGTAATCGCTCATCATGTTCAGACTGGTCCTTGCCATATACCAGAATATCGTCTAAATAAACAATTGCTCCATTAAACAATATACCCTTTAACACCGTGTGCATTAATCGCTGAAATGTTGCTGGAGCCGTTGATAATCCAAATGGAAGTCGATTGAAACAAAATTGACCTTCTTTGGAACTGAAAGCCGTTTTTTCTTGTGCTTCTTCTGCTAATGCGACCTGATAGTATGCTTGTCCAAGATCTAAAGAAGAAAAGAATTTAGATCCTGATAGGTTATCGAGTAATTGGAATATGTTGGGCATAGGAAAAGATTCTCTTTCTGTCATCTTATTCAACTCTCGAGTCTACGCACATTCTAATTGAGCCGTCTTTCTTTCCTACTACAACCAATGGAGAGCTCCATGGACTTTACATCGTCTTATAACTCCAGCTTTTGTTAACTCTTTTATCATATCTTCAATTTTCTGTTCTAGATGCATCGGTTGTCGTCTTGGAAATTGCATTGTTGGATTCCCAGATGTATTAATTTCGTGCTCTACGATTCTTGTGAATCCTAAATCAAATCTGGCTGCCATAAATATTGACCCGAATTCATCTAATAATTTGTTAATTGTTGGCAATTCATTTCTTCCCAATTCCTTTTTTGCTTTTTGCCTTCTCTCGTCATCAGTATAATTGCTAATCTTTGTCTCGGATTCGATATTGTTAATTTCCATCAACTGCACTCCAAATGCTTTCAAAGTATCTATCCCACCAATAAAACCTGGAAATATATTTTTAATAACAATTATTCTGATAGTCCTCATCTTATTGTGCCAATAAACATTTACTTCTGTACATCCCTGTGGTTTTTGAGTTCCTGGAAAAACTCCACATATTTTGATTTCACTGCTGCTTAAACGTGGACTGCCAATTTTATTCCATGTTTCCTCATTCATCACTGTAATTGAAGCTCCAGAATCCCACAATATCTCAATCTCAACATCATTTATCATCATCTTGCTCCATTCTCTTCCATCTGACGTCGCATACCTCATTCCCTCTGTTCTGTCATTCCGATTTTCTTCCTTTACAACCCCATTGACGAAATGTATGCAATAGAGTTCCTCGTGTTTTTTTCAGTTTCCACATCATGAATTGCATAATCATTAATTGATTCTCTTGTTTCTGCATCATCCGAGTAATTTCTTCCGTTTTCTTCGTCATGCACACAAGCTATCATTTTCTTGTTCTCATAGTTATGTTGGTCTTTCTTTCTTAATAAATAACAATCACGAAAATTATGCCCTCCCTTACCACATATCAAACATTTATCTTTTAGTGGACATTCATATCTTCTGTGCCCATATTCGCCACAGCAAAAACATTGGCCTGACTGTAATTCGCCGTTTCTTGGATCAGGAAGGCCTCTAGATCGATTGTATAATCTCTTGGCAATGTGTTTAAGCGAAACCGTTGGTGTCCTTCTCTGCACATTCCGTTCGACTGCATGATTCATTTCGTTATTTCTGCTATACGAATTATCTGGTAAATTCTCTCTTCTGTAATTTCCTTGGCTTCTTAATACATTGGTGTTACTTCCATTTGTTTCTCTTGTAAACGTTTCTGAATTTCTTCTCCTTGTTGCTTCCGCGTAACTACTCTTCTTTATTACCATAATTTCTTCCGTCTTTTCTTTTGATTCCACTTTTTCGTAAATTTTGGCCAGTTGATTTCGTTCTTCTGCTGTCATCGATGGTTTCATTGTTAGAGCATCCTTTAATCTTCTGTCTCTGACGCGTCCAGTTATAATTTCATTGGCAATCTCATCTACCCTCATTCCTGAATTAATAACTTCACTCACTAATTTCAATACCCTGATTTCGAAGGTTGCATATCTCTCATTTTCCTCTTGTCTAATTGCAGCAAGTTCTTTAATCTTGTCTATAATAGTCAATTTAATTGTAAATGTTTCGGAAAACCACTCTTTAGCTTCTTTATCTGTTGTTTTTCTGTTTTGAAATTTTTCCACAGTGTAGCCGCTTCATCGCAAAGGAGAAAATCGAATGCTTCTGTCCTCTTCAAATCATTCCTAGCGATCCAATCATCAATTGCCTGTATCCATTTTTCAGCTTCCTTGGTACACCTGCCGTCGTATCTTCTAATTTCCATATCCAAGAGTTCTTGTGCACGTTTCGGTAGTGCGTCTCTTGCAGACTTTTTCCCTTCTCCTCGAGTCGTCATTGTGTGAACATTTTCGGCGTGGTCGCCAGTTACAACAATTGGTTCCATCTAAAGATTTATTAATATAAACACAGAGTGATCACTCTTAAATAGTAATGTATATTGAGTAATAACTAACACATTGTATCGAATTACGCAATATACTCTGAACTGTTCACATTTGGTCCTTGGCCTCTAATGTAATATCATTACTATGTCCTCATAACCTTTTTCTACAGAGTAAATATCTATCTCTTTTCCTTCCTTAGTTATTATTGTTTTCTTAATATTCTTATTCATATATTATTGTAATATATTCTTCCTGAATATCTTCTATTGCGTTGACGTTTATATTGCTTTTCAATTTGTATTTATTTTTCGCTTTATTTTGTTGTCTGACAGATCTATTACATATCCTTTTAGTTTTTTAAAGAGTGTCTATACCTAGTATGCATTTTCTTTGGTATATGTCTGCTACTCTAAATATATGATTTATTTTCTGATTTTCAAAATAAACTGTGAGTTTTACATTCCCTCTAATGGGTATTGTGTGTGAGGAAAGTGATACTAATTCGTCACTCGTTGGTATGATACTTTTTCGTTGTTTTTCAGTTAGTAGTTCATTTTCTATCAATGATGCTGATGCCCCTGTATCTACTAAGGCGTTTATAATTTGATCATTTATTTTATTTGGGTCCTTGGTCTCATTTTATTTGCTTCTTCTCCTTCTTCATTCCATAACTTCCATATATTCTCTTAGGTTTCTTTGTGAACATATTACTGCTGTAGTTTTCCATTGGCATATTAACTTTAACATCAGTTTGTAAGTTCTTTAAATGATCCATATGTATTACGTATGGTCCTCTTTTGTTGTTGTTGACTATCTCCAGGTTCGTTTGACTAGTTATTTTCTTGGTTTACATTTCCATCTATTAATCTACTTCTGATTTTTGAATTATCCTTCTAATATCTGTATCATGTTTTGCTGTTATTAAGTATTTAGCGATAAATGGACATAGACATGCATCTTAAATGAATTACCGAATATCTGTCTTAACTGTCTAAGTGATACTAATGATGAACATATCATTTTCAGTAGTGCAATCGAATAGTAAATACCAAGTATAGTTGAAAATGCATTACCTAAAACTGCAAAGTATCCCCAAACACTATATAGTACTTTATAGACAACCTTTTTGAAGTGTTCCTTTGATAGTAATATGTCGAAGTTATATTGTCCATCGTGACTATTCTCTATTATTTTACTTGCAATGACCGTTAATACTTTTTCTTTTTCGTTTGGAAATAATGTGTTTTCTTGCACTTTCTATGGCATCTTTTGAATATAGTCCATTGCTGTCAAAATCATTTACTTCGAAGAATTCAAGTTTTTTATCTAGTTCTATCATTTCCAATTTCAAAGGTGTTATTGCTACCTTTTTATCTGACATTTTTATCCATGTCTCGTCGTCTAGTTGATATAGGGGATCTAATAAATTTGTGCATTTATCTATCTTTCTTGGTGTGTAATTCTTATCCGTTAATATTCTCGTGACTCTTTCTCCTTTATATTAGAATGATGATAGAAGATAAAGAAGTGCTAGATCTACGACAGAAAAGCCCACTAATGTATGCCATCTTCTACTCCCCTAAAGAAAAAGGAGGAATAGGCATAACCAAAATCGTGGATGAACAGATGATACAAATAATAGCAAGATTCCTAAAACTGATAAACAGCAAACATACAGCAATAGTAAAAATTATCACAGAAGAACTGATTGATGTAGCCGAAACCAGAACTGAAACTCCCATCAACTCACTACCAGAAGCATTGAAGTCTCTGGATGGAACATATGAACATAAAAGATCAAGCTTAGCCAAAAAATCTTGGCTCGATAGAATAAAAAACGCAATCATACAACTATACAAAGACCACAATATAAAGGTTACCTTTATAATTAGAAATATAGGTACAGAATGCAACATCAAATGCAACTCACAAGAAAAACCCGAAGAAGTTTTTCCACCTCATCTAGATGAAGCCTCAAAGAAACTACACTGGATGATTCGTGAGGCATACTTTCAAAAATGAACAGAAGCCAACTGCCGAGGCCATATTCTGAGATTACCAAAATCAGAATACACAGAATGAAAAATGCCGAAGAACCTGAAAGACTACGAATGGAGATTCATAATTAAGGCTCGAGCTAACATGCTTGACATAAATAAGAAACAATCAAACCAAGGAGGCAGATTAGGCAGCACAAAGTGCAGAAACTGTGAAAATCCACACGAATCATCCATAAATGTCCTAAACATATGTGTGAGAGGAACCAGGATGAGGACCAACATGCACAATGAAATACAAAGAGCACTGGAAGAAATATTAAGAAACAAAGGAATCAATTTTGAAACAGAAAAAAACCAAAAGAAGCGAAGGAAATGTTAAAACCAGACATTGTAGCCAGATTAAAGGATCACATAATGATAATAGATGTAAAATGCTCATCCAACCATTGATGCATCAAGAACATAAAACCAAAACAAATACAGAAAATTATCACAAGACATCCAAGAAGCAACAAACACATATACAACAGTAGAAACATTCGTGGTATGCGGATAATGATGTATTCAGATGATTGGGACTCAGATATGAAGAATAATGCCTATAAAAAACAAAATGATAGATAGAGTGATTAAAGGCTCCAGAAAACACATGAAAATCATCTGGGCTTCTATCAATAACACAAGAAAAACGAGAATGAATGATTGTGCCCGCATCCTTAAAATGGCACACATGAATATTAAACACCCCATACAGTAGCTCGCCTACTGTATTTGGCCTAGCATATATATTATGCTGACTTTCATTTTCATTAATAAATTTTTGTAGTATCTAGTTGTAGGTATCTGGTAGCTGGTTGTTAGTACCTAGTTGTTGATTGTACATGGTACCTGGTTGTAACTAATTTTTATCTAGTTGTGAGTATCGGGTTATTAATACTTGGTTGTAAGTACTTGGTAGGTGGTTATAGTTAGCTACTGACGATACATTGTTGGTATCTAGTTGTTAACTAGTTGTTAATAAACTAGTTAATGGATATGTGGGGGTTGAGTGTGACCAATACCCTTACGACCAAAGTAGAAGGATGTGAGCCCGTCAGATACAAAGGGGGGGGGGTATATCGATTACGTAATAATGACCGATTACGTAATACACACACTGTTGCTAACTGACCAATCGCGTGGCTATTACGTAATATAAAGGTCAGTTGCTAACTGACCACACGGTGACCTTTACGTAATGCACACATGGTTACTAACTGACCAGCCACGTGGTCATTACGTCACACACACTAACTGCCCACTCGCGTGCCCATTACGTCATATACAAACCTGTTGCTAACTGACCACTTATTGATGACTCAATACCATGGTAACTGTGTCGTCATACCTAGTGGTCACTGGTTGCTAACACACACATCTAGTCCAGTACTATTCATACAACACACATCGACTACTATTATGTGAGAGTCCAGTACTAATGATTAGTACAACACACACATCGACTACTCTATATAAGGATCTGTTGACTACTCTATGTGAACATCCAGTACTATTCATACAACACACATCGACTACTAGTCTATGTGAGGATCCAGTACTATTCATACAACAACACACACACATCTAGGACACTGGTGGTCTATATAAGAATCCAGTACTATTGACTACTCTATGTGAACATCCAGTACTATTCATACAACCGAGTACGACCAATGCTAAAATACAACCACGATCACGACCACAACCACGACCACGACCACGACCACGACCACGACCACGACCACGACCACGACCACGACCACGACAACGACAGCGACAGCTACTACTACTACTACTACTACTATTAGTTTCTATGTATTATAAATGGATCATTTTCCTTGTTTTATACATTTCATAACGTTTGCATACCTTATATTAAAAATGGTCAATAGATGAAATTTTCTATTGTTATTTAAAGGGTACAACACAAAATAATTAATGAAATCACAAAGTATAATAAAATAAATACCCAAATGGTCTGAAAATTAATATCAATTATTATTTAATGATTGTTTACTGCATTTTATGCCAGTAGGTGAGAAAATACTATGAACCTTTAAGTAAAAATAATTAACCAATTTTTATGAAAATTTCAATTTATAGCAAATAAAGCATGCTGATTCGATCTATATTAGAAATAACATGTAAAAATTAATTTTGAAAAAAGTCGCCCATACTTGGAATTGAACCTCATACCTAATTTCAAAACAAAAAACCAAAAAGTAAATTCCCACTTAGCCACCCGTCCAACAAAATAATAATATTAAAATAATATTAATAATAAAAATAATAAAAATAATAATTATGATTATAATATTAATATTTTTAATAATAATAATAATAATTTTACTAATAATAATAATCTATATCAATCAAAGCACGATTAAAAATAACATGTAAAAATTAATTTTGAAAAAAGTCGCCCATACTTGGAATTGAACCTCATACCTAATTTCAAAACAAAAAATCAAAAGTAAATTCCCACTTAGCCATCCGTCCCACAAAATAATAATAATAATAATAATAATAATAATAATAATAATAATTTATATAAATCAAAGCACGATTACTTACAAAATTACTTTTGAAGCAAACAGATTTATTCTCAAACCAAAGCTATAATTGTTAAATTAATTTAATTAAATAATAAAACAGACAGTTTTCAAAATACAAAAATTTATTTCATATAAAATCTCGATCATTAAAATCCAAGAGAAATTCTGGATCATCTTCATAGTTGGCATTACTTATTACGATTACTTATAAAATTACTTTTGAAGCAAACAGATTTATTCTCAAACCAAAGCTATAATTGTTAAATTAATTTAATTAAATAATAAAAAGACAGTTTTCAAAATACAAAAATTTATTTCATATACAATCTCGATCATTAAAATCCAAGAGAAATTCTCGCTTGATCAATCCGCCATATTGGTGTCATAACATCATTTGAGGATACTTTATATCCTTGAATTATGATATTGATATACCAATTTTCTGTTTCTTTAAATTCTATTTCATCAAAAGCATCATGAAATCTTGTATGGCGATAATTGATGAATATGTTTTCAGTACAACTCAATTTTTTATTGAGCTGTTGTAAAACTTTATTGATTGAATCAACATCCTCTTTTGATATATTTCCGTGTAAATTTGAATATTGAGTTTTAGTCAAACTAACAGGCTTCGATAACTTGTACTCAATTTCATTCACCAAGAAATACATCTTATAGTCATGGAACACTTGAACAGGTTTGAAATCTTTCTTTGTTCGAGTAGGTTTCACTGTTTCAATACCATTGGATATTTTTTCACCTTTTGTTAGATACATTTATAATTGCACACATTCATCATAAAAAACCTTTATTTATACTAAATCAGTCACATGTGCAACCAATCAAATTTACATAAAGTAAACATATAAACAAAATAAAACATATAAACAAAATAAAATATTAACTAAATAACTAAAATTGCACAAATAAAAAGTTAAAAACAATAATTTAAAATAATTTATTATAACAATCTCTCTAAGGTGAAAGCTAATTCTAGCTTATTTCTGGCGATCCTCCAATTTCCGCAGCACCTGCATGGTGAATCGCATATGGGCTCATCTTTTATCCAATNATAGCATTTTGGTCTCAAGAAAACCCATTCTTTATATCCAAGTCCCTTACTCTCATCTTTGAATTTACCTATTACTGAGTCAAGATTTCTTGAATACAATGGATGGTTAGAGTCATAATTGGAAGTATCCAAAAGATTATCTGAAATCATTGCAGGTAGAAGTGTACTTAACTTGCAATTCTTAATTTCAAGGAAGAAAGAGTCAGTGTCGCCAGCAACAATGTCAATCTTACAATTGAATTGATTTCGATATTTAGCTAATTCAAGATACTGAAGCTGATACATCCTTAATTTCGATAGATCTAGAACTGTTTGACCTATATAACTAGGTCTATCTAAACAAATCAAATCTTTATTCAGATGTGCTGCAATCAGATTGTCATCAATTTTGATACACTTTCTAAAAGACAGCTTTGAAGAATATGTAATCATTTTTTCAGCAGAATTACATAATCTCAAATTCATCCGTTTTTTAAGATTTTCCACTGATTTTCCATAAAGACTATTATTTAAAAGCTTAAAGTAGTTCTTATCTAGGTTATTGGTGAATCAGCTCTCAGAGAAGTGTTTGTATCGATGTACTCTTTAAAGATCATAGCCTGCTTAAACCTTATAGCTCTATGAATCTTAACAATCTAACACCAGAGAAACAAACATTTGAGAAGTCTCCAATGAAGAACATAATTCTTCTTCGGATAATGCGTGAGCATCAACTTCTCAACTTTCGAATCCGGTGGACACATCTTTTCAGGTGCCACTGGGAAATTATCCAAAAACTCATGTATACTTTCAGGAATATCGATATCACTTCCATAGTGTAACCATATGGAAGCATTTCAATATTTGTACTCATACACTCATCCAAAACCGAATCAAGATTATTAATTACCCAACTAAAATCACCGAAAGGAAGACTTTGGCTAAGAGCCCAACCATACAGATTGTTAATATCGATATATGAACAATTCTGTATCATCAGAGGTTTTAACATAATGTTTGTTAACAAATGTTAACCCACCTCTGATTCCTCCTTCATAGAAATTATACATTTCCCATATCAGTAAGAAGTTCAATTGGTTCTTTCAATGTCATCAAGGCAGAGGCCCAACTCATTCCTGGAATACCGTAGAAATTTAAGGGATCTAAACCATTGTGTGCAATACTCCTAGAACGAAATTGTTGAAAAAAGTCCGCAAGAAGAAAGACATCTAATTTCAAGTAGATCATCATATAATCTAACAAGTTATTACAATTATTCTCATTCCAGATCTGCTGAGCTCTCAAATATTGTGATTCAGTCACTTCAGGCCAAATTGGAGGTAATTCGAAAGTTGTTTCCAAGATTTCCAAACTTGTTGCGAAATTAAAAGGAAAAATACCTTTACAATCCATTATTGAACCAGTGAATACAGATTCAGTCAGAGGAAAGTTCGAAAGAGTTTTTACTGCATTATCTAATGATGCGCTAATGAATTGATAACTATCAATAAACCTAACTGATAATTTATTAATATGTGCAATCAATGATATAAATTTTTCCGTGGTAGTTGGAATTATATTTAAATCCCAAGAAGGAAAACTACTAAGACCATATTTCAAAATGTGATGAAGGTCATACCCCCTCAAGTTATGAAAGATAACGGTAAATGTTTACGAATTCTCCTAGAAAGATTACAGAAACGACAGGCTGCACCGAGATAACGACCAGAAAAGTGATCGTGATCTCTCGTTCGATTTCTAATAGGTTTCTTACAAAGATAACAATTCAAGCAAGTCCTAAAATTTCGTTCTTCAGTAAACGATAAAGTAGACATTGGAGTATTACCATGAATGTCAAAATACGGTAGGATTATTGTGTCAGCAATTTCCTCAATCTTACTCAAAAATTCAAAGACACAATTTGAACCAATAAAACTATGATAGGATTTAGTATTATTAAAATTATTAACTAATAATAGTCCAGCTGATATTGGTAGATGCTTTTGGTGATATCTTATGTCACTAGGTAAAATTGACTCAAAGTCAGCGTAAATTACAAATGGTGGTGTTACTGTTTTCGAGAAATCATCAAATTCTAAATATTTATTTGAGGAAGAGTGTATAAAGTTGTTCCTACCTGATTTTTAATACATAATGCATAATGACTGTCAAAAGCTTCCTGTAAACGAAAACCATTAAGACATCTAGGACACCATTGAGATTGAATTCTTACACTAACTATATCATCAGTATGGGAATTCATTAAGCGTTGTAAATTAATAACAGCAGTATAATGATATTGGCCATCATTTTCGAGGAGTAAAAGATATAATGGATCAACACCAGTCACTTTAGTACGATGAATGATATCCAAATGAGGATGATGAGGAACAAAATCATCATTTTCATTATCATCATCATTATTAATAACTGTTGGGTTATAAGACAATACATTAATGGCAAGACCAGGATTCTTTTCCTCAAACCTACGAATATTGCACAGTCTCATAGGGCAATCATCTATCTCGTCATAATTTAATTCACCAAGAAAGTTAGTGTAACTATACATATTACTACGATTACTTGTAAGGTTATCATATTTCAATAAAGCTAAGATACTATATATGAAACAAAGATCATCACTGTTCTTAATATTAATAATTGCTCTCTTTCCTTTAAGTTTAAGAGGAGTTTTAATAAATCCATGACCAGTTAACCTATTTATTCGCGAATATTTAGTCAGTGTGAAATGAATTTCCCTAATTTTAATTATAGTCCAACCACTTCCTAATTCACTAAATCTTTCAATTTTTTCATTTAATTTCCTAATTCCTTCAACAAGAAAATTATCAGAGAATACATCAGCATTATTCGATAAAAACTCATCTTTTGTTATATCATCTTTTTCAAACTGAATTTTAACAACAAATTGAACTTTTACACTACCCATTTTATTTATTTCAGATAAAAGTCTTGTAACTATCCTATCAGTTAAAGTAATTTGATTAACATTAAATTCGTCAATATCAAATTTTAATACCCTACGAGTTCCTCTTAAATCTGATTCTACAATTGGTTCATTACCTATATTAACAGAACCACCTATTTGAATATCCTCGTCGTCATCACTAATTATAATAATCTCAGGTTTTGTTACTTTTGTCACTCCGCAAGTTATACCAATATCAGCCTTTCTTTTATTAATTTTATTAATTTTAAAATCATCAGCTTTATAAATGGACTCAAAGAGCTCTTTTTTAGTAATTTTAAAATTGCTAAGATGATCCTTATGTTGAAGAAAGAAATCAGAATAGGGTTGTTTATGGTAAGTTTCACATATCGGGCATATATAGATATCAACCCCATTAAATTTATGGTGATAATATCTAGTCATTATATGATGACATTTATTATTGTGATTCGAAGATGAATTACAATAATTCGGGTAAAGTAAACCTATTTAAAATATATATTATAAATTAATAATTAATAAGATAAATAAATTATTACATAATTATTAAATTATGAAAAGTTTTTACAAAAGGTTAAAAATTTTCACTTTATGTAGAATAGTTTGAACCTTATGTCAGATATATGACCCTTATGTAATTTAACCTTAATAATTTTAAAATAAAAAGTTTACATAATAGCGAATCTATACGAATAAACTGATTATTTTAAAAACTATTAACTTTTTCTTATTATATTTTTAATTAATTAAAATATACAAGTCATTAAATGTTAGAAATTTAATAAAAAATAATAATTAAACTACTAATTAAATTTAAAATAACAATAAAATTTAAGAAAACAATTAAATTTAAAATAACATTACAATAAAATATTACTTACATTGAATTTTCCTTTTTTTCTTTGAAATATTTGGCACCGCATTTGAATAATTTGGTAAATTTGGCAAAACATTTGGTAAATTTGGCAAAACATTTGGTAAATTTGGCACCGCATTTGAATAATTTGGTAAATTTGGCAAAACATTTGGTAAATTTGGCACTGCATTTGAATAATTTGGTAAATTTGGCACCGCATTTGAATAATTTGGCACAGCATTTGAAAAATTTGGTAAATTTGGCACAGCATTTGAATAATTTGGCACCGCATTCATCATTGCGATATAATTTTGAAATGAATTCATCATCGCGATATAATTTTGATTGACCTATTTAAATAATTAATATAAAGAAAAAATATTTTTAATAAATCATACCATATTGTTGGCTTGTTGATTCGAAGAATCGTTAGTTTTATTATTATTATTGTTTGAATTCTAAATAAAATAATTTAAAATGAAATAAAAATAGAAAAACGTACCATATTGTTCGTAGTGGAGTATATGTAAAAAGTGATAATAATGAAAAGCCGTTTCTTTATATATGCATTATTATTACTACATGAAAATTACCCAATCAAAATAAAGCAAATAGCGTACACACATTACGAAAACACAAATAATACATTTATTAATATTTCAAATAATCTAATACACCAAGTAAACAGTTTTTATATGCACAATCATCTTCGTGTTCATAAAAGGGACATGATATGTTTCTTGGAAAATTCTGACTTTCTTTCATTGAATAATTTACAATTCTCAAAGTTGGAAATATTTTTTAACATTTCTTCCTTTCTTTCATTAGTGACATAGAAAATCGATGTTTTTCGATCAGAACCAATAGTACTTAAAATACACGTTGGACAGAAATAATTTTTTCCGTCAAGTATCCGATCTTCATGATATTCATTTGCCGAGAACACCCAATGCAAGGGTTTTAAAACATTATTAGTATTGATCATACATAATTCTTTAATAACTAATCCACCAAATTCATTCTCAAAAACACTAATATCAATAAAATAACTAGACATTTTTATTAAAAATTTATTTAAAATCAACACGTTTATACATTGAGTTTAACCAAACAAGACAATATTGACCACATGTTGTTGTAAATGGATCTTGATGTCGATGTTTATTGTAAACAATTGGTCGACCTATTGTTTCTAGTTTACTGACTAAAAGAGCTGGATAATAGAATCCCATTGGTTCGAAAAACATGTATCTTGTTTGGTTTCACATATATTGCAATCCAATGCTCACCACCTAGAGTAGATGATTGGGTATTGATGACTATAGCTTGATTATCATCAAGATATGGGATTTTATCTAACGGGTAAACACCAATAAACTCATTTCCCAAAAGTTGTTTTCCAATTTTATTAACCTGAATAGAACTAATTTAATTAAATTATTTGTTAAATTAAAACTTACTTCATGATATTCTGATTACATTGAGTTATTATATTTATACTAACTTTTTAAACAAGTACTGTTCTATTTGCTGTGATTTGGATTTCGTTTTCAAATACACCATATATTATTACATGTACTGGTTCCTCGACAGATTTAGCAAACTTTATCTCTAATCGTAAATTTCCGTTTTGAGGTAACTGACTTTGATTCAAATCAAAATCAGGGGCCAAAACAAAAGTAAAGAATGGGTATTTTGATTTAAATTCATCAAGAGATATACCACAATTCAGGTTTTTATCCAAATATCCCATATTTCTTACAATACTTTGCATATATGTAGCACAAAAATTGTCTTTTTCAAAATCTTGAGTATATGTCTCTCGATAATCAGTGTTTTTCGATAAAGACAATGAAGTTACATTAAAATGTTTGAATTTCGAACTTGAAGCCGTGTATGAACCATTGTATTGAGATTCACTTTGAAAAGTTACAAGAATAAAATTAGGCATTCTTCTATCTCCAAATATTTGTTCCTTGTAAAATGATGATGCACCTTTTCCGATAGCAAATTGTACAATTTCTTTTGTTTTGATTGGATAAATTGCATGTTTAGAATTAAGACCAAGTTGATGACCAGCTAATACCGATGCTTCAACCCGAACTCGACGAATCATTAATTTAGCATCCACTAATTGACAAGTTGGTTCTCCAGTTTTTGAAAATAGTGATAATGCCGAATCAGATCGTTTCAATCTAATGTGTACATTAACTCCAGGAAGTAGATATTTAGGTTGATCCATGAAATCAAACTGTAGTGAGGAGCACATTGTAAAAACCTTTGAGCCTTTAATCCAATTTTTTCTTTCTTCAGAACTTCCATATCCCATAGGTGTAAGACAAGTATTTTTAGTATCACCATTATAATTTAAAATAGTTTCAATTATTGCTTTATGTGCATACGTATTGTTCCCACCTTCAATCTTAATTTGATTAAATCCAAGAATTGCATCTTTAAAAAGTGTATGAAACATGTAATTGTTTGGTTTTATGTCTGAAGTATCAACCAAATCTTTTCTATCATAATTTATAACTTTAATTTGAACAGTTAATAAAGTATCATTCAAATCCAAATATTCAGTTTGAGAACCATTAATATAAAATTCAACATCATTTCTACTATCAGTAATGGAATTCATTGGAAATACTTCTTCAAATGCCCCATATTCAATAACTGCTTGAGGGGCTGGTCGATCAAATATGCATAATTCAGATTTACCACAGATCATTTTTGGAATATAGTTCCATTTCCTTTCATTCGTTTGTTTATATATCTCCCATGTTTTCTACGTTTCGGTTGAGATCCACCTGTTGCATTATATTGAGATTCTTCCGCATTAAACATGTTTGCTACATCGGGTATCAGCGATGTTACATTAGGTAATGCTTTACTAATTTCAGATAAAGCGTTTGTTTTCAATGATGGTAATATTTTTTGATCATTCATTATCACATCATTTGCGGTTTTTCATACCAAAACTACCTAAACGCCTAAGAATCGGTAATGCAAATCGGCCAATGGTTTTCAACCAACCTGATCCGTACTGTTTACCGATAAAATATGGTATTTCCCCACCAGTTTGACCGTTACTATACAATGACAATATATCTGGATTAATCATCTAATTTACGGAAATGTAATGTCAAATGAGTTTTTGAATCTTTAGGAAATTTAATGAGATTTCCACTATCGTCACGAATATTAATTTCTATATTGTTTATACATGTTCTTGCTACTGGTAAATACATGGGATTTTCTATTTGTATTTGCACAACTTCATCTTGTTCATATTCTTTAATCCATACCGCTTTCAGAAGAGAAACTAATGAATCTCCAACATTTATCGGTCAATAATATCACTGTAAATGAACATTTGTTGATGATGATTAAATATTTTTCCTTTGCGAATTCCAGTAAATTGTCTCTCATTATATACTTTGTTCTCTAATCCTAATGTTTTGACTAAGTTTTCATCAAATACAATTTCTTTTATGTTTTCACGGAGACTGAATTCGAATATATTTTCTTTAATTTCGAAGGTATTGAAAATATGAGAGCAATTTAACGCGATATAGTTAAATAAGTCTTGAAGATTTTGATGTATAAATTATCAGTAAATGTAAAAACTGATTCACTTATTGCAGTATACGTCAACTTTATTTTGAGAGTATTACCTACACCATCAATAGCTGGTGGAATTAATATTTGCATTGTTTCACTTGTACTTTTAATAGTTAATTCGGTAACTCCCAATCGTTTTCGCACTTTCCACATCTTCAAATGTTATTTCAAATGGATATAAATCACAAGAAATATTTAAAATTCCCCTAGTAATGTATATGTAGCAATAATCGTTTAATTGAATCATTGGTGCATAAGGTTCAATAATATAATTAGTGCTAACTGTTTTCAATACATTTTCTTTGTATTCAATTTTAGCATTACTATAAAATGGAAATGTATTGTATACAAATGTGTAATCAAGTAAAGCAACTTCCCAATTACCATTTAAATAAATAGGATTTTGAAAACTGACCATAAATTTACTAGCCTGATTATCTGGATGTATTTTTGGACAACTATTACTCGGTAGAATGGTATAAAAATTCATTTTACTAGATCTTTTGCTGATATCCATGTTGGGTTTGATATCCATGCCACTTGACATAAATTTGTTTATCTTTATTCAACATTTTAGTTTTCAATATTTTTTCAATTCTAAATACTGTGGGTGAAGGAATAACTTGGAGCTCTTGTTCGTAGAATTTACCAGATACTTGATTATTTTCACTATCTTTAATGACATACATGACCGGATTTTGAACTGTATCGATTTTTGAAATTTGAAAAACCTCATCACTCCAATTGTTGTCGAAATTCTTGATGAATGGAGAAGCAGATATTTTAGATATTCGAACATGATCATTGACTTTATATTTTGGCTTTTTAATTTTATCTTGAATATCAAATCTATCTTTTGAAGTCACATCAACAGGTTTCAAACCCTTAATACCTCTGTGGGGTGTGTGATTGTAACTCTTAATCAATTTTGGTAAAACAGTTATCCATGTTTTATTGCCTTGATAGACAAAATACTTTTTAAGTTTATCTCTTAATGTTCGATTAAATCGTTCAACATGAGCGGCTTTAAATTGTGAAAATACCGAATAATGATTTATTCCTTTAATAATTTCTTTAACTTTACTATTGTAAAATTCTTTACCTAAATCTGTTTGTAAATTAATTGGTTTTCCATTTTTAAACATTGATTTTATTGCTAAAGCCATTTCATTTGCAGATTTTGTTTTGACTGGGATTGCACGAGCAAATCTACTGAAAACATCAATACAAGTCAAAATATACTTGTAACCCTTGTTAATTTTAGAAAATGGAATCATTTCCATCAAATCCATTTGCCATAAATCATTAATACCATATGTTTTATATGCTCTTGTATTAAAGCGTTTCAACATTGGTTTATTCAGACTGTATGCCAGTTGACCTGATAACCAATTTTTCGTCTCTTTTTTCGAATTTGTAACTTTGTTTTTTAACTTTTCTACCCCACCAAAACCTGCTTCGTCTTCTGGATTTGTCCAAATCTTCTCCATTACAACAGGAAGATTTAAAATTTAGTATGAGATTAGGTAATGAACTAGTTGTGCCCATTGTTTATATTGATTGTCCTATTACTCCTCCCAATAATGATAATGCTAATGGAAGTAATGCCCCAATAAAACCACCTTGTTGTTTATATACTATTTTACGCATTTGCTTTCGATTTTTGGAATTTACCAGTGATAACAACGGTTTCTTATGCTTGTTCAAAACATTTTTAATTGATTTACTGATATTTACTTTACCTTTTACAACTTTAACAATAATATCAAGCAAATCATTGATGACGTAATTAGGAAAAGACTGTAAAATACTCATTCTTTTAATGCTTGGAGCCTTTAATAGTACATTAAAATATGGAAAGCTGCGATGACTTGATTCTTGTGGAACTGATTTTGTTTTCTTTGGAACTGATTTAACTGTATTGTGAGAAATAAGATTAATTGCAGGGATATTTTCAGTTATAAGTTTTTTCGATGGTGTGAAACTAGTTTTTGGTGGAATTATTGTTTCACGTACCTTTTTAAAAACATTTCGAAGTTTTTTACTACGGGATTTAAGTAACATCATTGTTGAAAAATAATAATTTCAACTTTGTTTATAAATCATGCTACCTTCTTTGTTAAAGATATCGGTTTTAACCCGTAAATCATCTGGACATGTTTGTGTAAAATCAAGAAATATATATCCGTATGGAATTTTGGTTGCATCTTGAAATGCACGGATCAAGAAATTACGATTATTAGGATAAGCTTGTCTTGCAAGGAAATCAATTACAGTTGCATCTCTTGGATTTTTAAAAACAACCAAATATTGAACATTCAAGTTTCGAGTTCTATGGGCTCCGCCTTGATGAATAGATTCTGTGTTATAAAAATAACTGTTACGCCTTTATGTCTAGCAATCTTTGTAAATAAATTATTAAAATCCTTTTCTTTATTGGCTTCTTGATACAAATCATCGATAATAATTACATCACCTTGTCTTAATCTATTTGACCAGTTTTTATCGAATCCTTTTATTATTGTCATTTTTATTTACAAAATTGGTCTTGTGTCATCCCATGTTCATCATCAGCTCCCCTGTGCCAATATATTTTATTAAATTTTGACTTAAACATATTTGATTGTAATAATTTACAAACAAATAATGTTTTCCCACAGCCACTTGGACCAATAATTTGATATACTGCATCATTTCTTAATTCCATTTTAATTAATTTAATTTATTAATATTGTTTATATTTGTTTTAATTAATTGTTATACCTGAATAAAAAATATTCAAATATAATTACATCATTAATGCTTAGCAATATAAATTATAAAGGAAAATGTTCAGTTTCTCATTTAAAGTTTCCAATGGGAAAACCACAACAAATTATCGATAGAAGTGGAAAGTACCCAATTATGTTTTTCAAATCTGGTAAATGTCGAATAATGGGATGTAGGCAACCACTAAAAGTTGAAGATTTACCATTTACAATAGAGGATTTTCAAATTCAATCCATTACTGTAACTGCAGACATTGGAACAAAAATTGATTTATATGATATATTAAAGAAAACTAATTCCATATATGAACCGGAAATCTTTCCAGCTCTGCGATATGTAAAGTATAATCCCTTATGCGTTAATGTGTTTGCCAGTGGTAAGATAGTCATACTAGGTATAAAAACATTGGATTATCACGATTTGGTTGAAAATATTCTTAACGAAATTAGATCAATGACTGACGAGTATGAAATCCTAAATTTCTTACTAACCATTACCTAACAATATGTGTTGTATATCATTGTATATGTAAATATATGTTGTAATACTAGTATATGAATTTGATTGGTTGTTGTACATGACTATGTGTTTCTTGTGTGTTTAAATATTGGTATAAATACTAGTACATTATTTATTTTATTTCATTATAAATGTTATCCCAATCAATTGATGGTAAGTTACATTTTTAATTTTAAATTTATTTTAATTTTATTTTTAGAAATAATGTATCATACCCTTGTCAACAAGATGATACAATTGTATCCAGAAGAACTTAGTGACTTGGTGTTCTGTGCACCAGAAACAAGAAATAGTCGAATTCTGGAGGCTACTGGAATCAATTTAATTCAATTTATCTCTACCTATAAGAAAATAGAAGAAATTGGATAAAAGATGAGCCCATATGCGATTCACCATGCAGGTGCTGCGGAAATTGGAGGATCGCCAGAAATAAGCTAGAATTAGCTTTCACCTTAGAGAGATTGTTATAATAAATTATTTTAAATTATTGTTTTTAACTTTTTATTTGTGCAATTTTAGTTATTTAGTTAATATTTTATTTTGTTTATATGTTTTATTTTGTTTATATGTTTACTTTATGTAAATTTGATTGGTTGCACATGTGACTGATTTAGTATAAATAAAGGTTTTTTATGATGAATGTGTGCAATTATAAATGTATCTAACAAAAGGTGAAAAAATATCCAATGGTATTGAAACAGTGAAACCTACTCGAACAAAGAAAGATTTCAAACCTGTTCAAGTGTTCCATGACTATAAGATGTATTTCTTGGTGAATGAAATTGAGTACAAGTTATCGAAGCCTGTTAGTTTGACTAAAACTCAATATTCAAATTTACACGGAAATATATCAAAAGAGGATGTTGATTCAATCAATAAAGTTTTACAACAGCTCAATAAAAAATTGAGTTGTACTGAAAACATATTCATCAATTATCGCCATACAAGATTTCATGATGCTTTTGATGAAATAGAATTTAAAGAAACAGAAAATTGGTATATCAATATCATAATTCAAGGATATAAAGTATCCTCAAATGATGTTATGACACCAATATGGCGGATTGATCAAGCGAGAATTTCTCTTGGATTTTAATGATCGAGATTGTATATGAAATAAATTTTTGTATTTTGAAAACTGTCTTTTTATTATTTAATTAAATTAATTTAACAATTATAGCTTTGGTTTGAGAATAAATCTGTTTGCTTCAAAAGTAATTTTGTAAGTAATCGTGCTTTGATTTATATAAATTATTATTATTATTATTATTATTATTATTATTATTATTATTTTGTGGGACGGATGGCTAAGTGGGAATTTACTTTTTGATTTTTTGTTTTGAAATTAGGTATGAGGTTCAATTCCAAGTATGGGCGACTTTTTTCAAAATTAATTTTTACATGTTATTTTTAATCGTGCTTTGATTGATATAGATTATTATTATTAGTAAAATTATTATTATTATTATTATTTTTATTATTTTTATTATTAATATTATTTTAATATTATTATTTTGTTGGACGGATGGCTAAGTGGGAATTTACTTTTTGATTTTTTGTTTTGAAATTAGGTATGAGGTTCAATTCCAAGTATGGGCGACTTTTTTCAAAATTAATTTTTACATGTTATTTTTAATATAGATCGAATCAGCATGCTTTATTTGCTATAAATTGAAATTTTCATAAAAATTGGTTAATTATTTTTACTTAAAGGTTCATAGTATTTTCTCACCTACTGGCATAAAATGCAGTAAACAATCATTAAATAATAATTGATATTAATTTTCAGACCATTTGGGTATTTATTTTATTATACTTTGTGATTTCATTAATTATTTTGTGTTGTACCCTTTAAATAACAATAGAAAAATTTCATCTATTGACCATTTTTAATATAAGGTATGCAAACGTTATGAAATGTATAAAACAAGGAAAATGATCCATTTATAATACATAGAAACTAATAGTAGTAGTAGTAGTAGTAGTAGCTGTCGCTGTCGTTGTCGTGGTCGTGGTCGTGGTCGTGATCGTGGTCGTGGTCGTGGTCGTGATCGTGGTCGTGGTCGTGGTTGTGGTCGTGATCGTGGTTGTATTTTAGCATTGGTCGTACTCGGTTGTATGAATAGTACTGGATGTTCACATAGAGTAGTCAATAGTACTGGATTCTTATATAGACCACCAGTGTCCTAGATGTGTGTGTGTTGTTGTATGAATAGTACTGGATCCTCACATAGACTAGTAGTCGATGTGTGTTGTATGAATAGTACTGGATGTTCACATAGAGTAGTCAACAGATCCTTATATAGAGTAGTCGATGTGTGTGTTGTACTAATCATTAGTACTGGACTCTCACATAATAGTAGTCGATGTGTGTTGTATGAATAGTACTGGACTAGATGTGTGTGTTAGCAACCAGTGACCACTAGGTATGACGACACAGTTACCATGGTATTGAGTCATCAATAAGTGGTCAGTTAGCAACAGGTTTGTATATGACATAATGGACACGCGAGTGGGCAGTTAGTGTGTGTGACGTAATGACCACGTGGCTGGTCAGTTAGTAACCATGTGTGCATTAGGTAAAGGTCACCGTGTGGTCAGTTAGCAACTGACCTTTATATTACGTAATAGCCACGCGATTGGTCAGTTAGCAACAGTGTGTGTATTACGTAAACGGTCATTATTACGTAATCGATATACCCCCCCCCCCCTTTGTATCTGACGGGCTCACATCCTTCTACTGACCAATACCCACAGGGGAAAACATCCTGTCTGATAAACTCAGACAATATATAATACAGGGTTTTTCAAAATATTTAATCCTCTTTTCAAAATATTTAATCCACTTTTCAAAATATTTAATCCTCTTTTCAAAATATTTAATCCTCTTTTCAAAATATTTAATCCTCTTTTCAAAATATTTAATCCTTTCAAAAAATTTAATCTTATTTAATCTTATTTAATCTTATTTAATCCTATTTAATTTAATTCTATTTCGAAATATTAAATCATATTTTCGGAATCAATGTGAGGCAAATCAAGGAGAATCAAGGAGAGTCTTTTAAAAGTATATGAAAAATTATCGATAGCTCTAAATATTGATGAAACCGACGCCGAAATATTTAAATCGTGCTCCAGCGCTGTCTTAATATTTTTTAAAGTTATCGAAACATCCTCACCTATCTTTTCTTTAATTAATGAAATTGCAGGAAGGCTCAGTACTTTCTTTCTACCCGCCTTTGATTTTTCCGAATCAATTTTGCTGGTGGTTTTGAATTTTCTCAGAACAGATACCACTGTTTTATACTTGAGCTCTAAATCCTTTGAAATTTGAATTGCTGTCTTTCCCGCTTCATATTTTTGGCAAATTATTCTTCTAATGTCATTTGAAAGAGTAATATTATTTCTCATTTATGGGTCTTTTTAAAATAAGATTAAATTTTTTGAAAGGATTAAATATTTTGAAAAGAGGATTAAATATTTTGAAAAGAGGATTAAATATTTTGAAAAGAGGATTAAATATTTTGAAAAGTGGATTAAATATTTTGAAAAGAGGATTAAATATTTATTGAATAAATATTGAATAAATTATTGAATAAATATGCAAATAATTCATTTTTACTTTGCAATAATAAGTCAGTACAGATGTTAGTAATCAATTACAAATTAAGCAGATCTTTCGTGAATAAAAATTAGAATTCTATAGTCTTTCTTTGCAATTTTATGTAAATTATTTTTATTTTCAAAATCCACGTGGTGTTAGTGGTGGTTTAGTCGACAATTATTCACCTTAAAATTTTACGAAAATCAACATTTTTGTTAAATTTAGACATTTTACTTAGAAAAGGTTTTACTACTGATTGTAATTAAAATATTTTTGAATTCTAACACAAATAAAAGAATTTATTTATTTAAAAAGCATTTGATAAAATACAATGAAGAATATTTAGTTGATTGTAAGTAGCTAGTTGTAATTGTTTAGTATATAGTTGTTTGAGACCTAATTAGTACTTGGTATTTGGTACGTAGTTGGTTGTGGATAGTTGATTGTAAGTACTTGGTTATAAGTACTTGGTTATTGTTGGTATCTGATTGTTTAATTATTATTAATTATTATTATTATTATTATTATTATTATTATTATTATTATTATTATTATTATTATTATTATTATTATTATTATTATAAAGTGATGATTTCTTGGTAGCAGCATTTATTATTTAAAACAATAAAGTGATAATTTAAGCCTTTTGCTGCAAATAATGTATTTAATGAAAAATATTTCGATTTCAAATTTTTCCTTATTTTACTTAATAAAGCTATTATTTTACTTAAGTTTAAAATTTAACCTGTATTTACTTAATTAACTTAGACCTTAATTTACTTTAATTTTAATTATTACTTCCAATTCTCACCATCTTTCAAAATTTATCTCTTAATTTACTTAATTTATCAAAAATAATCCTTATTTACTATTATTATTAGTAGTAGAAGTTAATTGAAATCTGTCTTTGAAATTAATTTAATAAAAATTTGTATTTAATTTTGCCTTTAGAAATTATTTCATAAAAAATTTCATCTTAAATTGTCTTTGAAAATAATTTCATAAAAATTTCCATTTAAAATTATTTTTGAAAATTTTCATTTAAAATTTCATTTCTCAAAAGCCGACTATTATTCAAACTTTTTGATAATAATTTTAAAATTATTACTTTAATTTAAAATTTTTACTACCAACTTTCATCATCTTATAAAATTTATTACTTAATTTTAAAATTTAGTCCTTCATTTCATTATTTACCAAATATAACCCTTATTTACTATTATTATTATTAGTAGAAGTTAATTGAAATCTGACTTTGAAATTAGTTTAATAAAAATTTCCATTTAAAATTTTATTTCTCAAAAGCCAACGTTTCTTCAAACTATTTGTTAATAAATTTAAAATTCTTATTTTAATTTACTTATTAAATTAATTTACTTTAATTTAAAAATATTACTTTAATTTAAAATTTTAGACCTTAATTTACTTCAGTTATGATGTCTTCAACTTCTAAATTCATAAAATCAATAAATCAATAATAAATGCAGTTAAAATATATTTTCCAAAAAACGCTAAATTCAATATTATTAAAACAAACAACTTTCCATAACTCTCCCCTTCTTTAAGGAACTGCCCATCTCTTAAGCCTTCAATTCGTCTGAGTTTCTCTATCGTCCCGTCACTCAATTCCACCTGGTGTTCTGACAAAAACTTTGATATGACAAAAGGACCTTCATACTGTAGTCCATCTTTGTCGCGATTTTGTGGTTCTTTCCGAACTAATACTTTCTCCCCCACCGTGAAACATCGATTCGTTCTCTTCTCTGTTTCCATCTCTTTCATTCGTTTAGCTGCTTTCTCACTGTTCTCTCTTAAGTAGTGTGTATATATCCCTAACCAACACAACCCCCCAAGCTTTCATACCTCCATTTCACTTAAACTATTAAAAAAACGCCCTAAAATCTATACTTTTATCGAATAAAAAATTTTATGAAAATAGTAAAACTGCTCTGAGAGGACAGTGGTATTTTTTTTTTTTTTTTTCCCACTGTCCTCTCAACAGTTTTTTTTGATCCGGATCATTTTTTTTTATTTCAACCTCTTTCGTTTATCAAATCTCTTCCAATATACAAGCTGGCCAGGCCCATAATCAGAATCAATCCGATAATAGCAGCACACCTTATTATTCGCTTCTCGCTCGAATACGATTTCATCGGCGTTTTAAGTGTGCTGCTCGAAAGTACAAATGAATTCGAAAGCGAATCCGAAAGAGGTCCGAAAACAACCAAGAAATAAATGTGCACATTATAGAATCGATCCGGGGGTGTTCGAAAGACTGGTGGGATAATTACCGGTTCGCCACCATCACCCGTTTCAATATTTTTTTTTCATATTTATGTTTAAAAAATAATTAATTAATAAAATAAATAAAATATACAAGATTTATTTCCTAAGATACCCACACTATATATTTTTTTAATATTTATTTTCAAAAATTATTTTCAATATTATTTTCAAATTTTTAATATTATTTTATGTTGAAAAAAAACTAACCTCAGACGTGATTTGAACCACTATCCATTTGAACCACAATGCCAGTCTATTCCCACTGCGCTATCGGAGTTCGGATTTTTGTCATTTTTTAAAATTTTATTATAAAAATCTAAAAATTATACTATCACATTATGAAAATAAAATAGAAAAATAAATAAAAAATGAAAACAGTATCCAATAAAAAAATTTTTCTAAAAAATGAATTGTAATATTTGCAATAAAGTTTTTAAAAATAAAACTGGATTAATTTCTCACTATAAATCGAAAGCTCACTTACTAAAAGAAAATAATCTTAATGATACAAACTCAAAAGTTTGTACTAAATGTAAAGGAAGATTTCTTCATTCTGGATATAATAAACATTTTGAAACTTGTATCGGGAGACTTAGAGAAATATTTACATGTCCTAATTGTAACTTTTCAGCAAAACTAAATTTCTATTATTTAGAACATATAAAAGAATGTAAAAATAAAAAACAAAATTCTGACGTTGAAGAATGCCATTCAGAAGGAGAACCCGATCATGTTGAAAAAGAAAAATATAACTGGGATAAATTTAATCACATAGATGAATTTCAATCAGAAATCAGTGGACCTGCTACTCCTGGAGAATATATAAAGAGAAATAAAAAAAATATTAAAAATTCTTTCACTAGAGCTTTAGAAGATTATAAACCAACAAGGTATAATGTTATAAAATATAAAATTACAATCAAAGCAAAATATTGGAGAGGTGTGGAAGAAAACACAACTCCTTTAGATGTTGAAATCGCAATACCATTTAAATATTTATTTTCAACTAGAGGATTTGATAAAACCATCAAAGAAATAATTCAAGCAGTAGAAGCAAAACAAGAGGATGTAGAAAATGAATTAGGAGAATCAAACTTAGTATTTCGCTCTTTCCAATCTTTAGTGATTGATTATTGGAGGGGATTACCTCCAAATCCTAAATCTTATATTCAAACACCCTTTAAATCTAGGGCTGTTATAAATGTACAGAATGGTGATAACAAATGTTTCATGTGGTCAATACTTGCATATTTACATCCTCAAGCTGAAAACCCCAAAGAGTTCAACAATACAAACAATATGAAAATGAATTAATATTTCCCAAGGGATTCACGCACCCAATGAAACTAGAAGACATTCCAGAATTTGAAAAACTAAATAATCTTAAACTTAATATTTATGAACATGTTAAAGGATGGGGATATGGAAGGAAAGATATTATTCCAATTTATATTTCTGATTATGAAGTTAGAGATAGTGGAGATAGGGAGATATATCTTTTAATCTTGGAAGAAGAAAATAATCAACATTATATTTTAATAAAAAACTTTCAAGCTTTTACATCTCCAGAGAATCCAACTTGTGGAGGAGGAACATGTAAAAGATGTCTTCATTATTCAACAACTAAAAACTCTATGATTAAACATACAAGAATTTGTGAAAAAGATGATCCAGCTTTAATTAGAATGCCTAATAACCCCAAGATGTATTTTAAAAACTTTTCAAATTTATTACAAACATTAGGAGTTGTCTATGGAGACTTTGAATGTATAAATCGCGAACAAGATATAATTATACAATATTTAAAAATAATAGAAAAATATAAACTCATGGATGAATGGAAAGCCTCTAAAGAGAAGATGAAACCAACAAGGATGAAAGCCTTTCTAAGAAAAAAGAATAAACCCAATAGTATCAAGCAAGCTAAACAATTACCATCTGCTTATAAACTATTATTTAAAAGTAATTATCCTGAACTCATAAAATCTAGAGAATATTCATTTAGAGGAACTTCTTCAGAAGAGGTTCTAGATCATTTTACTAAAAGTATAAATAGCTTAGAACACGAAATATTTAAAGTATTAAAAACAAGCTATCCTCAAAATATTTCAGAACAACAACAGGAAGAATATGAAAACGCTTCAAATTGTTGGATGTGTAAACAACCCTTTGAGGAACTCTCTCTCTCTGAAAGTCATTCTGATATTAGATCTCTAACTATTGACCAAATAGAAGCAGAAGAAACAAGATTATTTCATGAAGGACAAGATAATGCAAAAGTTATAGATCACGATCATTTAAAAAAGGAAAATAATTATCGAGGAGCAGCTCATAGAAATTGCAATCTTAATTGTCATACTCCCAAATTTGTACCTGTTATATTTCATAATCTTTTTGGTTATGACATACATCTATTTATTAAACATTTAGCAGCAAATGCTAAAAACTCTTTCAAAGTTATCGGCTTAACAAAGGAAAAATATAAATCAGTAGAATATGGAAAATTAAAATTTATAGATTCATTAAACTTTCTCCAAATGTCTTTAGATGCAGTGGCAAAAACAATGAAACCAGAATATTTTAAAATCACTCGAGAATTCTTGGAAAAAAATAATATTCCTCTAGAAGAATATCCCACATGTTTAGCAAAAGGAATATATCCTTATGATCATATGAATTCATTTGAAAAATATAATGAAACAAGTCTTCCTAACCAAGAAACATTCTTTTCACAACTTCAACAATATCATATTACAGATAAAGAATATTCTCGAGCAAATAAAATGTGGGAATTATTTGACTGTAAAACTTTAGGAGAATATACTGACATGTACCTATCCTTGGATGTTTATATTCTAGCAGATTGCTTTGAAGAATTTACAAACTCTTTTGTTCTTAAACCCTACAATTATATAACAGCACCCTCTTTAGCTTGGGATACTTTATTATATACCATTTGGACTTCAGATCTTCCAGAGCGTGATAAAGTTATAGATCTTTTAACCGACCTCGATATGTTTAATTTAATTAAAACTAATATTAGAGGAGGACTCTCTTCAGTAATGGGTAATCGAGAAATAAAAGCTAGAAATGCAATAACTACTAGTAGAATACTTTCTAAACATCCTGAGGCACATATACAACTTAATAGTGAGGAACTAAAAGAAGTATTAGAAGGAATGAAAAATCCTCTATTTATACTTTATATAGATGCAACAGCTTTATATTCAGGAATTATGACTCAATATTTACCAATGGGTGATTTCATTGAGATGGAACCCCCAACAACCCTTTCAGATGATCTTATAAAAGAAATACTTTCAACCCCGAAAGATTCTCCAATAGGATACTTTGTAGAATGTGACCTTGACTATCCTGATGATATAAAATCAGGAACAAGATATTTCCCTTTAGCTCCTATAAGAAGAATGATTGATATCAACGAACTTTCACTCTGGCAAATGTTACAAGGTAAACCTCCAACAATCAAACTTCTCGGTGATCAAACAAATAGAAGGTTTTATCTCTCCCATTATCGCTTACTACAGTTTTATCTTTCACAAGGAATGATATTAAAAAAAGTTCATACTGTTATAAGATTTAAACAAGCTCCATTCATGAAAGCTTTCATCGAGGAGAACATTCGTTGTCGAAACATTGCAAAAAGAGAAGGTAATCTTTTTAAAGACAATAATTATAAACTTTTAAACAATTCAGTCTTTGGGAAGACAATGGAAAATGTTGATAAATATACTCATATTGAACTCTTGACAAATACCCCGAAAGATATAGCCCGTTATAATCGTATGCTAGGAAAGCCTACATTTAAAAATGCAGAAGTATTTTCTGAAAATCTTACTGCAGTAGAACTACAGAATTTTGAGAAAACATATAATAAACCAATATTTATCGGCTTTGCAATTTTAGAACTTTCAAAATTACAAATGTATGAAACATATTATAACATCTTACAACCTATATATGGTTCTAATATATCAATGCATGCAATGGATACAGATTCAATGTTTTTAACAATAAGAACTCACGATTTACAAAGTGATATCTCTGAAAATCCTATACTTTCAAATTTAATAAATTCATCTGGAGAATTATTTTCGTTTAAAGATGAAAAACCTTTTACTCCTATAGAAAATGGAATATTTATTCGTTCTAAACAATATTCATATGAAACATATACAAAACCTAAATTTGAAGAACATACAATTATATTTAAAAATTCAACGGGTGAGTTTCCAATCACATTTAAATATCCTGTATTCCCTGAGGGAGTGGACGGGCAGGAAGAAAAACCTGTAAAGGATAACAGATGTAAAGGAATTCAGAGATGTGTAGCAAAGAAACTTTCTCATCAAGATTATATAGATACATTGAATCCAAATCATAAAGATAAAATTGATGAAGTACATCAACTTAAAAGTGAAAAGCATAATATTTACTTGATAGAATCTCAAAAAGTATCATTATCAAATTATGATGATAAAAGATTCATACTAAGTGATTTAAAGACAACTCTTCCTATAGGAAATAATTTAATACCGATAATAAAAAATCTTGATAGATTGAATCAGTTATATGGTACAAAGATTACTGATCTTGATATTTATAATGTTGAAATCATTTATCCTGAGAGAATTGAGAAACCTTTATATTCTCAAGTTTTTAATCCTATATGTTTAGAACTTAAATATTTTAATACTGATCCTGAATATATAAAAGGTCTAAGTGATAAAGAATTTAAAGATCATAAGGAGGTTCTAAAAACTAATTTCGAAAAGTTAACATCAGATTCTATCAAATGATTTTTTTCTTTTAAAAATGTCAACAATTAATTTAAGAGTGACAACATCAACCTTTTGAAGGGCAATAAATTTTTTTATGTATGATTCTTTAGCCACTTCTCTCGTTTAATTTTTTTAGAATATTCATTAGTTATAACATTAGCACTTTTTAATCTATTAATATTATTTTTAATATCTTGTATTATTTGATTTGATTTCATTATTTCATCATCAGTTAAGATTCCATCTTCCAAAGCTTTTAATTGAAATAAAAATAATTTAGAGATTCCTAATTCTATTGATAAACAAACTTCACGATATAAACTTTTCTTTTTAGAAGTATAAGATAATGAAACTATTTCAGTCAAGAAACCATCAGCTACAGAAATACTTCCAAGTATTACAGGTGCTATTGTTAAAACTGGTAAAGTTATAGGTAAAATAACTGTTAATATTGCAGATGTAAATCCTAAAGAATAACCTATAATTTTTAAAACTGTATTCCCTTTATTCCATCTATTTTTAACCTTTTTATAATGCTTTAATAAATCTTGTAAATGTAAGGTTTCTGATTTAAATTCTTTTACTCTCATAATTTCAAGTTCTGTGGGAGCCGAGGCCTTGGAACCTTTGTGACCTTCGGAATAATATCCTGATGATCTCAATTCTGGAGGGACCTCTGGGTAAATTCTTTCTTCTCTTACTTCTTCCAACTTTTGGACTTTGTCCATTTTAATAATTAAAAAAATAAGACTTTATTCTTCTGAGCACCATCTGGTACCAATACTCGGATATCAAAAGAAACTCTTGTTGAGAGGATATCTTTATACAATTCTCTCAATGCTTTACGAACTTCATCAACATCAACCTTTTTTTCATAAAATATTAAATCTATATATTGTACAAGTGTGCTTTTAAAAATAATATTCTTACTTTTAACTTTATGTAGTCCATGTGAATGATTATTAACATACCAATCTCCGTGTGGTAAATCATAACTAGTCATTATAACATCACCCTTTTCAAGCTTACTATTATAATCACATTTCACAAACCATTTCATTCTTTCATTATCATCATCAAACAAAAAGAAATAAGGATCAATAATCTTTACAACCATAAAAACACCCCATTCTTTACTGTTTGTTGTTATTAAACTTGGTTCTATAAAATGTTTATATGTATGGGGTAATAATTTTTTATTCTGTTCTAATTCAGCAGCTCTTTTTCTAATACTATGTGTGGTGTTAATGTGTGTTGTATGAGATTCTAAATTTGAAATTCTTTTATTAAATGATGTAATCATCTCATTTATTATATTATATATTGTATTAAATTTAGTATTCATAATTTGTTTATCTTTAGAATTTAATATGCTAGTATTTAACTTTACAACTTGTTCAGTTAACAGACTTTGTAACTTGTCAAATTTATCATTAAATCGTTGTTCGATATTATTAAGCTTTGATTCCATTGAATCAATTTTTGTTGTTAATGAACTTTCAATTCTTGTTGTTGTTAAATCAGTATATTTTTTAACACCATCTACATATTTCTTATTAACTGCATCAGCTTCATCAGTTGGAAAAGATAATTCTTTTATCTTGTGTCCATTTAAAATTAAATCACCCTTCATTGAATCACCTCTTTCATTAATATATTTATTTTCTGTTAAAGTTAATATTTCTTCTGTATTAAACCCTGTTTTTATTGTTCCACCACCTCTATTACATGGAATATAAGAACTCATTTATTAATAATTTAAAATGAATCTTCAAACCTGTTTCGAATGTAAAAATCTCTTCTCCATTAAAATCAATCAATTCTCCTTCTTGATTAAGAATTTTAAAATTAATATCCATTATATATTTTCTACATAAAGGTAAATAATTTGGAGGATTCATTCTTTCAACTATTTTATATCCCATAGGAACTGTGTTTGAGGGAAAGGAATATAAAACATTTGTTTGTTTACCATTATTATAAGAACCAGTTATACAATCGCAATGAATATTTATTGTGTTTGTATTTATTATTTTTATAATATTTTCTGATGTTATATTCTCAACTACAGGTGTGATATAATGGTTTCGTGTAAATCCTAAAATTGTTCTAAAGAAACTATTATTTTGAAAATGAATTCCTATATTCTCTAAAGTCATTATACATTTTGAAGTTGGTAAATCCATTTTAATTTTAATGACTCCATTTGTTTTTTAGAAAGTATATTATTTAAATCTTTTATCTCATAAGCTCCGGGTTCGATTGTTATTATAATCTTATCTGTAGATTTTGGGCTTATATAATAAAATATGTTATTATCTTTAGTTATATTAAAAATAGTATTATAAGCACAAAACCATAATAGTCCTAATTCATAATTTAAATTTTGATCTAATTTAATTGAATCTTGAAAGTTTATAGTAATGTCTGATTCTTTTGAATTTATAGATAAAGTTCTTGAATATTTATCTGACATTATGTTTACCATTTTTTTTAAATTATCTTCCGGAAGGTTGCGAAGCTCCATTTTCATAGTATAGATTTTAAATCATTATAAATTTCTTGGATTAAGGAAGTGAAACCTTCTCCTTTGGATTTATTCAATCTATACAAAACATATAAGCTTAAAATACCACATATTTTAGTATTATTAGGTTGAACTTGTAAAGAATTAAAAGTGTAGTCCGAGAGATAGTCTTCAACTTCTTTAGTGGGTTTAATCCCAAAAGAATCAAAGTATATAGATTTATTATATATACAAACCCAATGAGATCCTTTTTCATTTGAATTTTGATAATTTATAATGATATTCTTTGGAGTGTCTTCTTTCAGACTCGACAATTCATCATTCATTAATATTTTTATTTTTAAATTTAAATAATCTGCATAATCTTTTAAATCAAAATTTGTTTTTGTATTTATTCCAAATGTTTTTAAAAAATCTAATATTGAAGGAGTCATTTTATATTTTATAACTTCGTATTTATAACTTCGTATACTTATTAAATTTATCTTTTGAAATTATTCCTTGTTTTAATAATTCTTTAGAAATCTTTAAAATATCAGAATCTAAATTATTATGTCCTGCTTTTTAGCTGCTAATAGTTTTCTTAATTCAATAAAAAGATTGATTGGGTTTATCTCCTTACCCTTTCCCTGGCCCTGGCCCTCTCCTTCTGTGACAATATAACCCCTTTCATTTTTATTTAAATATTTCTTTAAATCTTGAATATGTTTTGCTTTAGCACTACCATGTACTAATTCTATTAAATTTAAATATTTTTTAATTTCTAGAAGATCAACATTCTCTGAGGGATATCCACAAACTAATCCATAAAAATCATCTGTAAATTCAAAATCTAGGTGTTTAGTATTATAAACATTTTGTGAATGAATACGTGATTTATTTTCTGAATTTAAATATAACAGAAAGTCATGTTTATTAATTGTTATTATTTGATATCCTTCAACATTAATATTAAATGTAGGTTTAATTGTTTTACTTAAACTCACATTAATTTTAGGATCAAGTATAAGAGGTTTTATATTTAAATCTTCCAACCATGGTAATTCTTTTAAATCTTGTTTATCTTCCAACTCTTTAAATTTTAAAACTTCCAACTCTTTTATAGCTTTAATTGTTGGCCCCTGTTGTTGTGTTATTACCTCATTTAATATTATAGATTCAGCGTGTTGAGTTGTATCTTTTTTATTATATTTATCTTGTTCTGATTGTAATTTTTTTAAAAGTGCTAATCTTTCTTCATATACCATTTTAATGGTATTAAAAATGGTATCATTTTGGTAAAGGATCCGTTGGAAAGGGTTTCAAGTATAAACCTTTACCATTTTTAATTTTACAAAGACATCCATTCTTTAAAGATTTACATATTTTTTTTAAATCATCTTTATCTTTTGAAGATAAAGATTCAGATGTAGAAATTTGATTTTTTAAAAAATCATTTAAACCACGACCTTTATAAGGATCAAGATAGAGACCTTTGCCCTGAGACTTTTGCCGACTCCCCTCATATGGATTAAGATAGAGACCCTTTCCAACGGACACTCCCCCTTTAGCTTGCCCTACCTTTTTCATTGAATCGATTTCAGTTTGTAGTTTTTCTTTTTCTAAGTCTGTCTTTTGAGATTCTTTAGCTTTTTGAACTGTAGTTGCAATTCCTCCAGCTATTCCAGCAGCACCTGATAGTCCGGCAATGATTGCAGGTATTAAAGCCGCCAGAGGAAGAATCCCTCCTTCCTTTAGTTTTTCTTTAACTTGTTCTTTTACATGTTTTCCAATAAAATATTTTTTACCAGAGATTACTACTGATTTATTTTTATTTGAATTTATTAATTCTTGCAAAGATTCCTCTGTAGGGTTTTGTGTTGTCATTTTATAATAAATAAAAATGGATACTTGGAAACCAATTTTAAATAGACATAAATCTAAATTTAATAATAAAGTATTTCCTGATAATTTTAGATGCTTAATTATTGGATCTTCTGGATGTGGAAAGAATGTTCTTCTTATGAGAATGTTATTAGAAGATGGTTTTTTGGATTATAATAATTTAATCTTTTATTCTACAACCATTAACCAACCGGAATTACAACTTTTGAAATGTGGATTTGAAAATAAATTAACTAAAAAAGCTATAATTGATATTTTTAAAAATCAACATACATATCCCGAAGAGGTTTTTCATCCTTGTGATATGGTTGATTGGTACAAGGAAAAGATTTTAGAATCAGATATTAGTAATAAAAATGATTATATAGGGGATGGAATCCAGATCTTATTCTCTAATAAACCTGAAGATGTTTTACATTGTGATTTACTTCCTAAAGATAAAAAGAATCTAGTTATATTTGATGATGTTGTTAACATGAAAAATCAAGAGATTCAAAAGAGTTACTTTACACGAGGTAGACATAATAATTGTAATGTTATTTATATATCTCAAACATATTATGCTTTAGATAAATACTCTATAAGAAATAATTCTAATTGTTTTATATTTTTTAAATTAGACAAGCGTGATAAGAATATGATTTATAATGATTTATTTTCAAATGTTGAACCTGATAAGAATATGTTTGATATGTTTGTTGATAATCATTGGAAAGAAAAATATAATTATATTTATTTGGATAGAGAAGAAGCTGAAATGTGGAAAAGTTTATTTTAGGGCTTGTCGACTTAAAAATCTGTTTTCTGTAGTTCATTATTATAAAATCTACCTAATATTTTTTCATTATTTAAATCGATGATACCATATGTTATTGGAGTTGTATGATGTATTTTATTTATAATAAAAATTTCATTTGTCCATTTTGCTGTGAATCCTTTTTCAAATTTATTTTTATATTTAAATATTCTTACGCGGTCACCAATTTTAAATTTTGGTTTTATAGGGGTTGTATCAACAATAACATCATTTTCAATATTTACCACTTTAACTGTTTCAGGATTCAAGGAAGCATTTAAAGGTGTTGATTTTATAGAACTATGTACATCATTATTATATTCATTTACAATCTTTTGTAACAATTCATTGTTCCATTTTTGTTTTCCAATAGCAGTAAAATATTTCCACATTTTATTTTTTAATGTTCTATTTAATCTTTCAACTACGACTGCTTTTCCTTCGTTTTCTGTTGAATATAATTTAATATCATTTTCATTTAAAAACTTTGTTAAAACTTTGTTATAAAATTCTGTTCCTTTATCACACCATAAATATTTTGGAATTCTTTGATATTCTTCAAATATATTTTCAAATGCTTCTGTAATTGAATATCCTGTTTTATTTTCTAAACACCTTGCAAAAGCAAATCTTGTATATAAATCTATTACTGTTAAAATTATTTTATATTTTTCAGGGTCTGATGATTTGGGCATAAAGACTAAATCAGCAGACCATGTTTGATCTTTTTCATGTACTTGAACTTTTAAATATTTTTTATTTTTTCTAAATTCATGGTGTAATTCGTTGGCATATTTTATTTGTGATTCTGTTGGGGTTTGTAAGGGTTTATTCTCAAAGAGTTGATTCTCAAGGGATCTTTCAACGTCTGCTTGTTCAATAATCCTTTTATTAGCAACATCTTTTGCTTTTCTAGGAAGTCCTGCTCCTATGAAAATCTTACCTTTCATTGCTAATTTAACTAGAGCTCTTTGAATCTTTTCCTTGCTTGATGGATTTTGAATATTATTTAAATCATGTATTAAATTCACATCTGCAATGTGTCTATCTCTAAGATTTGTTGAATTGTAAGCAATATCATGTTTTAAAGCTGCTTGATCGATTCTATTCACTGGTTCTTCTCCAGGTTTAGGATTATTATTTTCATCTAATCTAATATCTAATCGAGTTCCAGGTCCAGTATAGTTGTGATGGAATAAATGTCTTTCACCTGGATATTTTTCATTAGTAAAAAGTTTCAAGATTCTAGATGTTGTTTTGAAGATTGTAGATCACCTCCTATATGTTTTTTAGTTTTGAGATGACTTGCTTTGTGATGTCTTGTAACTTGACAATTACAACTTTCACATGTCCAATATTTACTCATTTTAAAAGTTTTTTTATGGGGGAATCTACTTATGAAGAATCTCCCCTAACATTTTCAATTATTGAAATCTTTCCACCATATAATTTCATTTCTATTTTCTTTTCTTCTAATATTAATGTATATACTTTAGCTTTAAAATTAGAATCCTTTGTTATATGAAGTGTAACATCAACATTATTTATGGCTAGGCGATCATCTTGGTCTGAAACATTTATACAAAATATAGAATATAAATTTTTGAAATCTTCTAAACTTAATTGCGGTTCAACTTTGAAATCATAACATGTTTCAATATAATTTAGATATGGGAATATGTTTTCATTATTTTCAATATTAAATTCCATTCTATTTATTGGATAATAAGAACTATTTAATTGAATTTGGATTGTTTTTAAATTATCATTTTCAATCTTTTGAATAAATAGATTGTTATTTTTTTGAAATGATGGATCTGTTTCTTTGAATCCAATCAAGATATATCTTGGTCGGTATGCTAAATTTGCTACCTTTATGTAATATGTTGAACCCTCTGTCATACTAAATTCACTACAGATTCTATTTAAATAATTTACATTTATAGACTTGTTGGAATTTAATCTTTCAAGGAGTTTGATTTCAGAATGTGGATTTAATGTCCATTCAGGTATATGCAATTCAAGTGTTGATAATTTTAATTTAGCTTTTGTATCTGCAGCTCCATAGAACAATCTTTTATCACCTTCTAGTCTATTACAGATGAGTTCTATAAAAACATTATGGAGCACCCGGTTATAGTTTTGAAGGAATCCGAACAAGTGTTTTAATTCAAAATAACCTTCAAATTTTTTCAACTTATAAAGTTCAGCTCTTTTATAGTAAGCATAATTTATATCTAAACCATCTTTATCTAAATTTCCTTTATTAACATCAGGAATCCAACCTGTTAATTCACCATATTCTTTTTTATAATCACAACCAGTCAAAATAAAATTTAACATTGTAGAATATACTCCTGGATGTAAAACAGTTTCAATTTCTGATGATCCTAGTTTTAATCTCATGTTGGAGAATAAATTTGGAAAGAAATTGTTTTCTAGGGTTATATCTTTGTTTGCTTCAATTTCTAATTCAATTTTATAATATAATTTGGCATTACAAATATCTATTGGGTTTGATGTTTGAAGAGATTGAAAAACTATATCACCCCTACGATTTAAGTTTGCAATAGATCCTGAAGTTGGAGAGATTTTTAAAATATCGATTTTTTTTATTTCATGAGTAAATTCTTTATTATAATCAAGATTTAATTTATTTTTTTCTTGAATTTTAAGATTTATATTATTCATTTTTATAATAAAATTTTAAAAAATGACAAAAATCCGAACTCCGATAGCGCAGTGGGAATAGACTGGCATTGTGGTTCAAATGGATAGTGGTTCAAATCACGTCTGAGGTTAGTTTTTTTTTCAACATAAAATAATATTAAAAATTTGAAAATAATATTGAAAATAATTTTTGAAAATAAATATTAAAAAAATATATAGTGTGGGTATCTTAGGAAATAAATCTTGTATATTTTATTTATTTTATTAATTAATTATTTTTTAAACATAAATATGAAAAAAAAAATATTGAAACGGGTGATGGTGGCGAACCGGTAATTATCCCACCAGTCTTTCGAACACCCCCGAATCGATTCTATAATGTGCACATTTATTTCTTGGTTGTTTTCGGACCTCTTTCGGATTCGCTTTCGAATTCATTTGTACTTTCGAGCAGCACACTTAAAACGCCGATGAAATCGTATTCGAGCGAGAAGCGAATAATAAGGTGTGCTGCTATTATCGGATTGATTCTGATTATGGGCCTGGCCAGCTTGTATATTGGAAGAGATTTGATAAACGAAAGAGGTTGAAATAAAAAAGAAATGATCCGGATCAAAAAAAACTGTTGAGAGGACAGTGGGAAAAAAAAAAATACCACTGTCCTCTCAGAGCAGTTTTACTATTTTCATAAAATTTTTTATTCGATAAAAGTATAGATTTTAGGGCGTTTTTTTAATAGTTTAAGTGAAATGGAGGTATGAAAGCTTGGGGGGTTGTGTTGGTTAGGGATATATACACACTACTCTCTTACCAATCTATGTATCTCAACTGTATCCAATGTCGTCTGAGTCAATGTTGAATGAAGGTTAATCTTCCTCCCAAAAACCATTTCAAATGGAGAAAATCCCGTCGCGCTCTGTTGTGTCGTGTTGATACAAAATTCTACTCGAGGAAGTAACTCCGCCCAATTTCGCTCTCCTAGTCCACCTGCTAATGATGTCGCCAGCAAGTCTCTGACTGTCCGTATTGTTCTCTCAACTAAACCGTTAGATTAATGCTGATATGGTGAGCTGAACTGTTGTGTAATACCCAGTCTTCCTAGATTTGTTTTCATAAAACCACTATCGAAGTTCTTCCCTCTGTCTGACAGACAATTTCGCGGTTTTCCGAAACGGTATATCCACTTCTCCAATATGGCTTTGAAAATCGATCTCTCGTCTTGTCTCTCCAGTGCGGTCAGACTGACCATTTTGCTAAAACGATCAATGATAACTAGCATATACTGTTGCCGATAATAAGTTCAGAATTTTTAGAGCAGTTGATCATTGATATAGCACACATGAAGAATAGTACACTCCACTTGTACTCCACTTGTACACTCCACCATTCTTCATGTGTGCTATATCAATGATCAACTGCTCTAAAAATTCTGAACTTATTATCGGCAACAATCGTTCCTTTGTCTTCTCTTGCACTATTTTCCTTCTGCAGCATATCTCACATACTCTCAAACAGTTTTGTATAGTTTCTTGCATGTTTGGCCAAAAAAATATGTTGCTCATATAGCTAATTAACTTCTTTACTCCAATGTGACACATTTCAGTATGTATTCCTTTAACTAACGTATTTGAGTAGTCTATCGGCACCAGGATGACATCTTTACCATTCTTCTCTAATAATAAAAACCCATCTTCTAATTTTATGTTGTTATGCAAATTGAAAGGAAATTTCTTTTTATTCAAGTCATTTTTTTCCTCTTCTCCCTGTAACACTCTTGTCATGTGAATGAAATCTACATCATCTTGTTGCTTTTCTAAGAGTTTTGTCATCGACTCAGTCTTCTGTAATGAGCTCATATGTCTTACTCTGGCTTTTTCTTCTTTTGCGTTTTCATGTCTAGTCTGGCATTGTGCACATAACATCCCTTTAATCCTTGATATTCCGTCCGCATTTCCATGTTCCTCTCCTTTCCTATATTGAAGATCGAAATCATATCCGGAAAGGTTGGCTAGCCAGGTTTGAAATTTCGGGTTTATCGGTTTTTTTGTGTATCTCATGGAAACCAACGCCTTGTGATCTGTTCGTACTACAAATGACTTTGCGTATAGATATTGTTTAAAATACATTACAGGGTGGCACAGATAAAGTGAAGCACAAGTTTAACTACTTTATTTTTTCTTGCCTAATGATATAGCTTGCGCAATTATATAAATTTTTAATATTTGAGTTTGTTTTAATATTTTAATATTTAATTATAATATGAGCGGTTCCTTAAATTTAAGTTAATGGCATTGGAATTCAAACGACAAAGAATTTAAATTTATTTTTGGAGGGAAAGCATCAATCGGAAATTTTAAAGTTAACGAAAGCAGAGGGCATTTGCCGTTCGTTGGTATACAGAACCTTAAAAAGGTACAAAGATTCCGGCACAGTTGTACCACCAAAGAAACCTGGTCGAAGCCGGACCGTTCGTACTCCCAGGCTAGTTAAAGTTATCCGTGAACGGATTCGCCGAAACCAGCCCAGTCGGCCAGAAAGATGGCAAAGAGTCTTGGAATATCGCGAATATCTGTATCTCGTGTTCTTAAAGAAGACCTTGGACTTACACCTTACAAGAAACGGCGTGTTCATGGTTTATCCGACACAAATAAAAAGAAACGAGTCACAAGATGTAAGGACTTATTATCTCGGCACGCTGAATCAGTAATCCTGTTTACTGATGAAAACTCTTCGTCCTCCAACAGTCACACAATACTCAAAATGATCGAGTGTACTCGCCATCAATTACCGATATCCCTAGTCATTGCCGCACGGTCCAGCGTTTCCAAGGAAGTCCTTCTGTGATGGTTTACGGAGGTATTTCCAAAAAGGGTCGTTTGCCTCTGAAATTCATAGAAAAGGGTGTCAAAATTAATTCTAAATATTATTTAGAAGAAGTATTACAACGTCATGTGATGGCGAATGCCTTTAAATTGTTTGGAAATGATCCATGGGTATTGCAGCAGGATTCTGCGCCCGCACATGCCGCTAAAATAGTTCAGAACTGGTGCAAGTCAAATTTGCCTGATTTCATTAGCAAGGAACAATGGCCTTCATCATCTCCGGATGTAAATCCTTTGGACTTTTGTATGTGGGCCTTAATGGAACAGCGTCTAAATAATCTAAAACCAATGAGTTTGGATAAATTTAAGTGCTTACTTCAGAAAATTTGGATTGAAATACCTGAAGAGCAGGTGCGTGCCACATGTGAAGCATTCCCACGCAGATTGATGGCCATTGTCAAAGCCAAGGGTGGCCACATTGAAATTTAATTAATAAATGTGAAATAGATGGAGACTTCGTTTTAAATCTTTTAAGATTTTTCAAATGTATTTTAAAAAATCATGTTAAAATGAGTTTTTTCTTTGCTTCACTTTTTCTGTGCCACCCTGTACATATTCGTGTATTCGAGTAACTCCTTCTTAGTCACACAATAACCTTTTTCATGCGCGGTCAAGTGTCTCGACCCGTATGCAATTACCACTTCAGTACCATCTTCTTTAGCTTGACATTAAACTGCTCCGATGGCCCCAAAACTAGCGTCTGTATCCAGAATAAAGTTTCTATCCATTCTTGGGTAATCTAGAATTGGAGCTTCATACAACTTTGTTTTAAGTAATTCAAAACTATTGCTGCAATCTTCTGACCAATTAATCTTTTTCTCACAGCCGGACGTAGCTGCATGTAGAGGTTCCGCAATTTTCGCATAGTCTTTTATAAACTTCCTATAGTAATTGGTCATACCTAAAAAGGATCTTAATTGTTTGGCGCATACTGGTATTTCTGCATCTTGAATCTCTTTAATCTTCTTGTCGTTCGTTTTTATCCCACTTGCACTTACAGTGTGCCCTAGGAATGTCAATTCTTCTTTATACAGATTACATTTTTCTGGGTTAATTCTAAACCCCGCTAGTTGAATTCTTCTGAATACTTCCTCTAATCGGTTATTGTGTTCCTCTATGTCTTTTCCAGAGACAAGAATGTCGTCGAGGTAGACAACAACACCCTTAAATAATATTCGATCCAACATTGAGTGCATCATTCTTTGAAACGTCGCAGGGGCGGTTGCTAGTCCAAAAGGAAGTCGGTTAAAACAAAACTGTCCTTGCCTTGTACTGAAAGCCGTGACCTCTTGAATTTCCTTCGCCATTCCAACTTGATAATATGCTTGACCTAGATCGATGGATGTGAAATATTTTGAATCTGCCAGACAATCCAGTAGAAATCGTGTATCTGGCATTGGAAAAGATATCTTTTCAGTGATCGCATTCAACCCTCTATAGTCGACACACATCCTTATTGATCCATCTTTCTTAGCCACAATCACTAGTGGCGCGTTCTATGCACTTTTGCATTTTCTAATAACTCTCGCTTCTAATAAGTTTGTGACAAGTTCGTCAAGCTTTTGTTCTAAATGCATTGGTTGTCTTCTTGGCTGTAACATTACAGGCCCACCTACTATATTCATTTCATGTTGAACAACTTTCGTAAACCCGAGATCAAACGTTGAAGCCATAAAAATACCTTTGAACTTCCGTAGCAATATGTCTAACTGTTCATTCTTCCTGTCTCCAAGCATTAATAATGCTTTCTCTTCTCGTTGTGAGTCCACATATGTCCTCACTACTTGAGACGCTTCAATATTGTCTACCTCTACCAGTCGAATACCAAATCTCTCCATTGTATCTACACCCCCAATGAAATCTGGAAGTATATCTTTGACAACTATAACATTAATAATTCTTTTTTTCCCATTCCAATCAGCTTCTATCGTCATTGCTCCTAACGGTCTTTCCATTCCTGTCGAAAATACTCCACAAAGAGAAATTGTCTCTGCTTCAACCTCGGTTTCCCAATCTTTGTCCAACTTTTTTCACTCATAACTGATACTGACGCTCCAGAGTCCCAAAGCATGTCAATCGCCGTCATGTTTATTACAATCTTACTCCACTTTCTTCTGTCTGTCGTCTCATACATCTTTTGCATCATGTCTTCATTTCGCTTCTTTCTACTGATTATTGTGTCGACCCCACTGACGAAATGAAAGCAATGGGATCGTCCTTGTTTTTTGGTTTATCCATTGATTTTTTTATCGTTTCTTCGTAATTACTGTATAAATCTTCTGTGAAATCACCTTTATTTCTTTCGTGATCTTCTTCGTAAATACATGCCACTCTCTTCTGATATCCATTTCTATTTTTAAGCAAAAAACAATCTCTGAATCCATGACCTTCTTTTCCACAGATTAGACATTTGTCTTTCATAGGACATTCAAAACGCCGGTGCCCTTTTTCTCCACAACAAAAACACTGACCTGGTGTCAGTTTCACTGGATGAGGCGAATCTCTTCCTTTGCTGTCATTAAATAACCTTCTTGCAATATCTTTAAGCGATACTGTAGGTATTCTTCTCTCTGGTTCTCCTGTCTCGTATCGTCGTCTATGCCGCTCATTTTCATTCTTGTCTTCATTTACAATTGGTACAAACCGACCATTACCAGGTCTATTCCTCTCATGATTAATCTCTCGGTGTTCGTCGCGTTGATGTGCAGTTGTCTTCACAATTGTTCTTTGGTCTCGTCTATCCTCGAATTTACCATTTTTCATCACTGGTGCGTAAGAGTCTCTTCTTATGGCATCAATATTGAATTTATTGTCATTCGTCATCTCGATCTTCTCCTAAATTTTTGCCATATCCCTGGCATCTTCAAAACTTGTCACTTTCCCTTATAAGAATATTTCTTTTACTCTATCGTCTTTCGCTCTGTTTGAAATAATGTCTCGAACAATCTGTTCCTCAGACATTCCAGAGCTAAATACACTTTTAACTAAACTTCTTACTCGTATTTCGAAGACTTGGAATCTTTCATCTCTCTCTTGCTGAATTTGAGCTAGTTCCACAATCTTGTTAGTAATGGTTTTCCTTACTGTAAAAGTTTCTATAAACCACACTTTTGCCATTTCATCGGTCATCTTCGCTATTTTCGCCGCTTCCCATAACATCGATGCCGCATTTGTCAACAAAAGATCCAGTGCGTCTACTAGACTTTGATCTTCTATTCTCAGCCATTCCATAATATCCTTTAGCCAAAGTTCGGCTTCAGATCCAACTTTTCCGTCAAACTTTCTTACATTAAAATTTAGCATCTCACGTGCTTGTTTTGACATGGAATCTAACATATTCTTAGTTCCTTTCTTTTTCCCAGTCGCTTTGATTTCCTTGGCGTGGTCGCCAGTTAGGATTCTTCAACTTCTAAATTCATAAAATCAATAAATCAATAATAAATGCAGTTAAAATATATTTTCCAAAAAACACGCTAAATTCAATATTATTAAAACAAACAACTTTCCATAACTACTTTAATTCAATTTTTAGACAATAATTTACCTATTTAATAATAAATTTTTTAATAGTAAATTTTTTAGTTTTCCGCACAAGACCCCCAAAAATTACAACACGGCGATGGTTGCTATTAAATCAATAATTGCCTTAATTTACCGTGCATTTTTTTTACCGAGGACTCTTTTTGTATAGAAAATATACTGAGACCTTAAATATCCATGCTTTTTTATGTAAGCTAATATTTGTATTGAAAATCCCAGGAACAAGTGCAGCCACCCTAATTATACTTAGAAAATTCCATGTTTTTTAGTGAGAATCGGATTTTGTATTGAAAGTCTCAGGTTGAAGGATATCCCTTCACTATTGTCAGAAAAACCCATGCTTTTTATCGAAGATTGATATTTGCATTGAAATTCTGATGATCAATCGAAACCCCCTCACTACAGTCAGAAATATCATGGTCCTTTCTTTGGTATTGAAAAAAAATTAACGTGACCCACTGGAGCAATTACGTAACCGATGAGCAAATGGAATTTACTAGGAACAACCCCCTCGGATGGTCGTGGTTCAGAGCTTCTTCTGTCATCTGGTTGTTGATTTTTATTCTGGATCTAGTTCCAAACGCTATTTTGTATTTGTTCTCAAGATTTTGCCCACAGAAATAATTTTATCACGTCGGGCTCACCAAAATGTTAGGTTCGTTTGATCTGTAAACGTCTAACATAGAAAAGTCTGACTCTAATTTAATTCAAATAATTAAAATAGAGCGTGTAAATAAATAACGATATGATTTGATAAAAGAATGAATTTCCAAATTTTGATTGCTCTAACTCAGTGGTACGCAAACTATGTGCCGCGGCATATTAGTGTGCCGTAAAAGAATTTAAAATGTGCCGCTAATGCGAAAATATTTAGTACGAAAATATTTTTTTTAGTTATTTAATAAAAACAAAACACTGTCAAGAAGTAACAATAATTGATAAAAGTGACCGTTATTTAATTGAATTTTTTATGGAAAATTCAAATTTGTTTTAAATTTTCCATAGTAGGCTTGCTATTTTTCTTTGAAATTTTTAATACTATGATTGGAATAAAGCCATTCGTAAAAAATTTCAAAATTTATAGTGGGGAAATTTGTAGAACTCATTATTTTGTTTGTATCGTAAGTGAATAGAAGTTATTTAATAAAAACATTATTATTATTATCGATTATTATTAGTAACTGATAAAAATTCCAGATATTTCTTCGATTTGACAAAGGTTATTAATTAAGTGGTAGTTATCTAAATTGTTGTTATTCCAAGCAAGTAATTTAATATTTTTTTTCTTAACAGCCATTACTAATTTATTTTAATACAAGGCATCCTTATGGATAAATTTGTATCAAGAACTCAGAAAACTGGAAATGAAAATGTCCAAAATCCAAATCCAAAATCAAATGCGAAATCAAACAGTTTGGCAAAGCGCAAATATCAAGACGACTATGTTGAAATTGGGTTTATTCCATCAGAAAATGATAGTTCTCTTCCTTTTTGCTTAATTTGCTCAAAAACTCTTGAGAATGAATCAATGGTACCAAGTAAGCTTCATCGACATTTGGAAACAAAACATCCAGAAATGAAGAATAAACCAAAAATGTACTTTGACCACTTCCGAACTAATTTACAAAGGCAGTCAAAACAAATTAAGGTATTTGGTTCGATCCCTAAAAAAGCCCAAATTTCTAGCTATAAAATTGCTCAACTTTTATGCAAAAATAAAGTCACATACTGATGCCGAAAAGATTATTTTGCCAGCTTTAGAAATTGCCGTTGAATTAATGTTCGACCATCAAGCAGTCGAAAAAATTAAGCAAATTCCGTTGTCAGCTGATACAATTTCTCGAAGAATTCAACACATGTCGCAGGACGTTGACAATCAGATTCATGAGCATTTCGTAGCAAATACAGATGAACTTGAAAAACTTTGGGCGCTTCAAATTGACGAATCGACTGATATCAGTAGCAAAGCTCAGTTGATTGCGTTTCTATGATTCATCAGAGAAGGAAAAATTAAAAACCAATTTTTCTTCTGTAGTGAGCTGACGAAAAATACCACGGGAAAAGATGTTTTTGAGCTGGTCAATCAAAAAGTTCAATCAAAGGGACTCCAATGGGATAACTGTGTTAGTGTCTGCACTGACGGAGCTCCAGCAATGCAAGGACGGAACAAAGACTTTGTTGCTTATGTTTTGCATCGCAATCCACAAGTAAAAATTGTGCACTGTATGATTCATCGAGAAGTTTTACTACTGCCCACTCTGCTTCTGCAAACAATGAATGTAGTAATCAAAGTAGTGAACTACATCAAGTCAAATCCGCTTCGGACAAGAATATTTACGTCTTTATGTGAGGCAATGGATTCAGATCACAAAAGTTTACTATTTCATACAGAAGTCCGATGGCTCTCGAAGGGGAAAGTGCTTGCTCGTGTTGTCAGTTTGCGAACTGAGATTATTTCCTATTTTTCTACTGAAGGTGGTAAGTTCGAGTTTCTTGAAAGCGATATATGGTGGCTGGAAGTTATTTTTCTGAACGATTTATTTGAAAAATTGAACTTACTTAATTAAGGTCTGCAAGGTGAGAAAGAAAATATGATCACAATTACAGGAAAACTCAAAGCATTCGATGAAAAACTGCAACTTTGGATCAGACAGACAAAAAAAAATAACATTGAATTTTTGCCAGGTGTCCATGCTTCTCAAAATCAGAGCAAAATAGTGAACCAAATCTATGAAACATTGCAAAATCTTTTTTCATCTTTCTGACAAATTGTTATAAAGCAAATGGAATAAATAGATCAGGGGTGGGGAACCTGCGGCCTCCGGAGCCTTATCAAAATAAATCTTAATATATATAAAAAACCATGAATTTTGAGGATTTACAAATAAAAATGCATGTAACTACTGAATTGTATATATACCGTACTGTACAAGTATCCCACCGAGTACAAAGAACGAAATATAAACGAAATACTTTTTGACTGCGGCCTCATTTGAAGGCGACAAATTTCAATGTGGCCTATGTAAATAAAAAGGTTCCCCAGCCCTGAAATAGATTAATTCCAATTGATCGGGAAATATGTTGCTTTCTAAAATGTATTCTTTGCTAAAGATTGTTGATCGATTTTATTTACTTAATTTACTTAAAATTTGCTGATCAATTTTATTCTAATTTACGGCTAAAGTATTCTTCTGAGTTCTACAAAATTTTGTTGTTTATTTATACTAATTTAATATATTATTAATTACTATATTCTATTATATATTACTATACTTATTTATATTCAATTATATACAATTGTTATTTATAGCAATATTTAATTACTAAAAATAACATTTTACTATTTATCACTAATTATAACAATATTTAATTACTAATAATAATTTAATTCGGTATTTTCCTAAGATGAGATTACTTACCTCATCATGAACTCCGTCAAGAATGCCCAAATGCGAGATTAGTGTTTTCCCCCACCCAATGTCGCTTGTCGTCATTGTTAGACAATGCGATTTTATTATTTTTAAAAGTAAATAGCTGATGGTTACGCGTCCCTATCCTAGTTTGTGGCACTGTGTACACTATGCCGTTATTGTAGCAGTCTAAATACGGCTGGTGCCCAATCTCGGTTCCTGGCAATTTAACTCCCTTAGTGTTGATTTATTGCCTAAAAGACTATAACACTTTGGGCGTAAGAAAACCCATTCACTGTAACTTAGTCTTGTGTGTGTATTTATTAAAACTATGTAGAATGTGTGTGGGTATTTTGCCTAATTATTTACTAAAAAACTATATAGATTGTGTGTGTATTTATTAAAACTATATAGAATATGAATTTGATCTACTTATCTTTTATCTAATCTACTTAATCCAGCTGTGGCTTGTTTTTAAAGTCTATCTAACATATTAAAAAACTCAGAAAACTTTGAGAAAAATCATTAAAATTCGTTAAAATTAAAAAATTTGGATTTGACCTACTTGATCCAGAGGAGGCCTGCTTTTAAAGTCGATTTGACCTACAGAAATCTCTAAAGGATTACGTGAAAAAATAATAAAAATAATGAAAAATAACCGAGTTTGATTTAATCTACATAAAACTGAAAATATTCAATGAAAATAGCTTAAAAATCGTGAAAAAAAGACTTCAGAAAACTTATGAAAACATTGAAAATTATGAAAAATTTAAATATTTATTTGACCTACATAAAAATACTAATTTTAGAAAACTTTTCCTACCCCCGGATAAAGTGTACCTACCCAGTGGAGGCCAGTGGGGCCAATCCATATACTATTTAAATGGCAGAAATCAATAAAATCAAACAATGAAACATAAACAGCTCGTTATTAATTAAAATGTACTATTTAAAAACGAAAAACAGAATTTCGATAGCGTGTCCGAGATAACAAACGGATCACCAGAAAGTAGGCAAATAACATCTCTTAAAATTATATATCTCGACAGCTATCAAAGATAATTGAAGAAATGCAAACCATTTTGTGTCATTGTAAATTTTGTCAACCAGGGCACGCTTTGGAGTCAAATCTATAATTTCTAATTTTCCATTTCACTGAGCACAAAAGTAATTATTGAGCAATTTGAAGTTTTTTTGAAATTTCCAATGAGACCTAGGTCATTTATCTAATCCTATTTTGTTTGCTTAAAGTGACAAACTATCAATGTAATTTTAAGTGATAATATTTAAGTCAAAAAAAATGTTAAAAACTTTCATAGAATCAGTTTAAAAGTAAATAAAAATTTAAAACTAATTAACAAAATTTTGATCATAATAATAATAATGATTATAAATTTATTTTTTAGTCACTTAAAACAACATTAAGTTTTTTTCAATTATCTCTCAAAAGGATTCGTCAAAAATATTTCTAAGTGTCGAGTGCAAAATAAATTCCGCGACATGAATTTATTCGCTTAACCAAATATCTATGACATAAGGAAGAACTATAAAATTTTATTAAAAAAAGAAAAAAAGAAAATTAATAAAGATTAATAATGAATTTTCGGTGGTTTAATTATTATTTCTTAAGGTTTTCATGACTTTGATTGCAAAAATATTACTTTAGTGAAAAAGGCATTTGTTTTTGAAGCGGATTTTCAAAGGATTCAAGAATGCTGACACAATTTACAATAAACTGCTATCAAAAATCTAAGAATTTGCAACATTATCTATTAAGAAGATTGAGAAAGATAATTCTGATTGAACTTTTCTGAAACTGTGAATTCATTTGTTTGGAGTATTTATTCGAGATAGAGAAAAGAAAGGGCATGGAGAATTCGAGAGATGAAATCGTCATAAAATATATATCTTGTCAGCTGTCAGAGATCACGAAGTGCCCAATGGAACAAGTAGAAAAATAAATGCATTACCAATAAGTGCCGTTAGATGGAAATGTATAAAAATACGGACACAAACTAGGAGAGACTAGAAAAATTTGCGACAAGAAAAATTTTCTGAACAGATTCTAAATAAATTATTGAGAAGAAGGAAGACATTTGGAAGAGAGACAGGAAGAAAACTTGCGTACTGGAATTAATAAATCAGATGTAGTTGAGGATTTCAAATCAAGTTAAAAGGGCAATCAGATCAATTTTGCGAATCGCCAGTTACCGGCAGTGGTCAAGTGGTTGTATTTTCAGAGTATTATCATTTTTGCGCTATTCCTCCCGAAGGGTTGTAATAAGCAGTTGAAAAATTTGAATTTATTTGAAAATTGGTATCGTTGAATTTTTTGTAATCAATTGTGATAATCAATAAAGTTTTACGTCGTTGGGATTTGTCATTGTCGTTATAAGATAACACAGTCGGAGTCAGACCAGTAATTGGTAGTTTAATAATCACCGACCAATTACAATATACCCAACATATTTAACTCAATTTTTGAATTTACTTACACTTTATTTAATTGTTCTTGAGAATATATTTTGGCTAGAGTTATGACTGTATCTACATTTTGGCACAATCCTTACATTTTCATTTTATTTTTCATTTGTGAGTCATTTTCATAATTTCCTTATTTTAGAGCAAATTTTTAAATATGACATCAGTTAGAGGGCTATGTTGTTTTCAGTGTGGTAATAGTGTATGTTGTGGGAAAGTTAAAACCTGGCTTGCAGTTGAAACCTGGCTTGAAGAGGTCACACAAATCGAATTGAGTCATCATGGAAATCGGTCAAAGACTACTTCAGGATTGCTAAATTACGAAGTGTTTGCACTGCATGGGAGGACCTGTTAAATATTGTGAGCAAAGAAGCAAAAGCAAAGGTTGTGGCAATCAATGAAGATCAGGCCGAGTGCGAAGATTGTGACGGAGTTGACAATGGGCACAATGAGTACAAGAGCCAGTTGAAGAATATCAATATCAAAATTCGAAATATTTACACTGCAAGAGCTTAGAGCGAGAAATGTCAAGAGTACGCTGACAAATTCTCTGTCTAATCGAATACATGTGGCGTCGTTTGATAAAAAGGAGGATCGAAACCCGTTTATTATGTTACGTTATTCTGGTATGATATATTGAATGTTGTTTATGTATTGAAGTATTCGGGTATAATATATTAAATGTTGTTTGTATGTTTTGGAACTAATGGGGTGTATGTGTGTTGTGTAAAATATTTAAAATCATAGAATTATAAAATAACCGACAATAATAATAATTCTGCTTGAAAGTGAAAAGCGATAATAATAATGAAACCTCTATTGATATCAAATGTTGAGTTTTCTTTGACACAATTCTCCTTGAAAACCAATAAATAAATAAAACCTTCAGAGCGGCTCGAGGGTAAATTGACCAAGACATTGCAATATTGTATGGATATAAATTTTGGATATAACTAATTGTTAATAAGTTTTTTATTGTTTTTTTTTAATTCGAAATTTGTGTTTTGTAATTTGTAATTCTCTATAGCAATAGTTTTTTGTAATTAACATAATAACAAAAATAATAATACACTATGAATTATAATTACACTTTCATGCAAAATGATAATAATAAAAATTACAACACACTACACCGTTTATGGAAATTATCGATGCTCTTAAAAGTGTTGAGGTTCTCAAATCTTAACTTGATGGTTCCTATATAAATAAGAACACAAACACTGGTTCAATAAAATTTATTTAATTATAACAATTACAAATTATATAATATAAAATTAACAATCACCTAAAAAATAATTGGTGTTTTTATATATATGTACACATATATATGCGTGTGTATATGTATGTGAATGGTTACAGCTTCCTGAGCTCGGATGTGTAAAATAGGTATGCTCTAAATTATATTGCAATATCAATTTCTGAATTTGCAATTCTTACTTAGAAGCTCTTATTTTTTGGGTGATTTGACTGAGAAATCAGTCGACTTATATATAAAATCCTTGTTGACACTCCATTTCGAATGTCAATACACTCTGTTCTGTTAAAGTCAATAGAAATTCTGTTTTAAAAGTCTAAACTTTATTTGTTAGTATTTTTGGAATCATCCCTTTATCCAGCATCTTTAATGTATCTTTGATAAAAGATTATTAATAAATTCTAAAACATTAATTGATAACTGTAAGATTACATGTGAAAACAGTTCAAAAAACACAAAGAAACAACGGTGGAGGATTATTAATATTTCGTTAATATGCTTGTTTATTATTTATTTAATTCTTTTTAGTTAACAATTCTGACTTTTTATATATGTGATATGTTCTGCATCACTCTCAGTAGAAGATTACGCAGGTTATCTAATTGAAGGATTTGTCAATATATTCAATTTTAATCTCCTAGCTTATTTTAATTGTTTTTTCATTTGTTGAATTAGAAATTATTTTTAAAATTTTCCATAATTATAACATAATTTAAATAATTAATTTATCTTTTATAGTTTATAAAAAAAATAATATTGTAAAATTAAAATAAATTAAAAATTCAATACATCGATGTGCAAAGATTTCATAACTATTATATATTATATTGAGTCAAGATTTTATGTGCTTTCATGCTTCTATTTTGATTATTAGAACAAACAACAGCAATTTTAATATCAGATGACATCCAGATGCAAAATTCAACTAATTTATAATTTTTAAAAAATTATTTTCGTAAATAATAAAATGCACGTAGTGCAAAAAATAAAACAAATAAAAATGCACTCATATACTCCCTCTGTCCAAGGAATGATAGTTGTTTGTTATTGATATTTATGATATTTTTTTAAATGGTGCATGGTACTTTTGAAAATAAAATATGAAAAATGGTTTCATTTTTAAATGTAGAACTACTCCCTAAATTTTTTATTTGTTGAGAATATGTTGTCAATTAAAATTTTTAATCCTACGCAGTGACGTGTTTAACAATTTTCCACCTTCTCTCCAAAATTAAAATTGCATATTGACAAATGTTTGCATGAGTTATATTAGGAAGAGAAATCCAGCACTAGGTCTGTTTCTATTAAAAAATAAAAGTAACTTAGTGACTTTATTAGTTTAAATTTTAAAACATCATTTTTTTCCATAGTCGATACTTGTAAAGTTTCAGCATGTGCTGTAACTACCATTCATCATATACATTCAACAGATACAGGTGATGTTACTATAATTATTAATACTTCAATCCAAAGGTCTGCCACGTGCTAAGTACTGATTTCGTTCTGTACGTACACAAAACAGTAGCTCCACTAATGGGTTGTCACATCATTTATGATTTGTACCCCCTAATTTTCCCGCCCCTAGGCCGGCGCTTTGTAAGCCTAATTGTATATAATACTAATTATATCGAAATTTTTACACAAATGATAGGATAAAAAAAATTTAATAACACAATTTTTTTTTAATTTAAACATCTCATTTTATCCATTCAATGATATATTTGGTTTCCATTTATTTTTCCTCATATTTATAACAAGAAAAAAATTTAAATTATTTTTTAAAATTTTTATTATTTAACATTATCCTAAATTGCATTTTATTCTAAATTTGATTTCAAACTTGAATCTGAAATCGCACCAATTTTTGTACAAAAATTCACAAATTAAATTTCTGATAAATTAGCACGTAATAAAGTTCGGGTTAAAAATTTGAATGATTTTATTATTTTAATTTAAAATAAAACTGCAATTTTAAATATCTTCTATGTTATAAAATAAACAAAATTATATAAAATATTTTATTATTTAATATTTACAAAATTTATTTATTTTTTTACTTGAATTTGCAAGCAATAATTATAAGTCTACGTCAAACGAAATAGTATAAAAAATTCCTCTACATGTCCAAATATTTAGCATCATTAATTACTTTTAAAAATTATTAAAATGTTATTTGAATTTATTTAGTAAATTTAAGTTAGATATTTTTTGGAATTAAAATTTTTAAGCCTAAGTATTTTGTAGTCTGTTAACAAAAATAATAATTTCAATTTGCACGTAAATATTTATATATTTTTTATAAAATAAGATTACCTACATATTTTTGCACTAAATTAATACATAATAATTTGTACAATTCCTAATTGATTTCCCGTATATGTTGTACCTTTTTACATTGTGTCAATTGTATTGTTATCAACGCCGTATCATTGCATATGGAACAGGGATAGTAGCACTGGGCCCTCAGGTATTAAATAAACTATAAAAAATTCTCCTATACTAAAAATACCACGAATTGAAATGCTGCCGATTGAAAATGTAACAGCCAGAACAAAAGCTTACAATTATATGATTCCTGAATTTGCCACAAGAGCTAGAAAAATTGCATCATAATTTATTTGTATTATTTATTTCAATTAAAATCAATGAAATTAAATTTTTTAGTTTTCCAAACAAGACCCCCAAAAATTACAGCACGGCGATGGTTGCTATTAAATCAACTTATTTTATTAAAATTGTGATCCAAGTTTTTGAATTGACAGAATATTGATTCTATAAAATTATAAGATAAGAATAAATAAGTATTAATGAAACAATTTAAAATTATGTTAATTTTACAATAAAAACTTTTAAATTACAATATATGAATTAAATATTAATTTAATCCATATAACAAAATTTTAAAATTACATATAAAAGAATAGAAAACCTATTATCATAATTTTTATTTTATAATAAAGTATTTTTTCTAAGTGAAAATAAGTGAAAATGAAACAAAACTAAAGTTGATATTTTAGATCAGCGAAATAATGATAAGAAATAAATAATAACAGCAAATGATCTGAAGCTAAACGAAGTCAACAATACGGGCAATTAAAAAAAATAAAAGTAAAATTAGGAGTCCGGTATTATTTAAATCAGGGGTGTCCAACACGTGGTCCGACGAGGTCTTCTATGCGGCCCGCAACGCTATCCCAAAAATATTTGTCACTCCATGTTTTTCGTTAATTTTTAATCATTACAAACGGCGATATAAGACGCTGTGATGTACATTACGCGGGCGTGAAGCGTGAAGATGTTCGGATGGCTATTTTTGCGTGAAGGTAAAAAGTCGATTTATTTTGCTAGCCTTCATGTGGACATTTTAGTGTAAAGGGGGAAATATATTTATGCTACAGCAAGCGGAATTAACTGTTTCACACTATGGATAAAAAAAGAGCCGTTTCTCAGCTGCTGCTGCACGAACTGGAATCAGTGAGGTAGTTTTTTCAAAAAAACGCGTATTGCTCAGCTTACTTACTAATACTAAGATATTGCCGTTATAAAATATAAATTAATCAATTTTTAACTGATATTGTTTTATTTCACAGAGAAAAAGGGCGGCGAATATGAATACTAGGAAAAAACGAAAAATTGACGAAGAAGAAAGACTTTTCAAAGCCTCTTGAACTGTAGACTATTTTGTAATGGAACGCTTCGGTAGGATAATGTGCTTTATATGCCAAAAAACAATTGCCGTTGCAAAGGAGTACAATGTAGGTACAACAGCCTGACTGGTCAACTTCGAATTGATCGCATGAACTCGTTGAAACAGAGCGTCTTTGGACAGCAGTCATTGTTTACAGCAGTCAGCAACAAGTCTGAGGCTTCAACCAAAGTAAGTTTTTAATAGCTGAAGCTATAGCTAGGCGTGGAAAGCATTTTCCGATGGTGGATTTGTTAAGGAATGCCTCAGGCTGTTTACTGGTGTGGTCTGTCCAGAAAAAAAGTCAGAAGTAGAAAAAGTCAGTCTTTCTCATCAAATGTTGGCGAGAAAAGTTGACGAGCTCGCATCCAACGTAAAAGAAAGTCTCACTAAAATACTTGCTGGATGCGAATTTTATTCTTTTGCGCTCGACGAAAGCACGGACAATAGCGATACGGCTCAACTGGCGGTGTTTGTACGCGGAGTAACAGGAAATTTTGTTAATATCGAAGAACTGTTGGATATATGTTCAATGAAAGACACTACAACGGGGATGGATATTTTCGGATCAGGTCAAGAGGGTCCTCACAAAATGTAATCTTCCTGAGACTAAATTGATTGGTTTAATCACAGAGGGAGCTCTTTTAATGACAGGTAGAAAAGTCTTGAGCATGCAACATGTAAAGGACAACATAGTTTCAACAGTCAATGTGATATAGTCTCGTGCGCAAAACCACAGACAATTTCAGGCTTTCCTTGAGATTTGGAAGCAGATCATTGTGATGTTATTTATTTCTGTCAAGTCCGTTGGCTAAGTAGGTCAAACACGTTAGCCAGGTTTTTTTTTAATTAGCTGAGTCAAAGAAGTGTTGGGTTTTTGGGTTGGTGATAATATTTGTAAGTTAAAATTCTTACTCTGACTCCAAGCGTGTCTTTGACTGATCCACAAATAACACTTGACAACAAAAATCATTATTGATAATCACAAATAATGTTCACTTTACATTGACAACCAATTCAACACTCTGCTCGGTGACTATACAATGCTTATTGCAACATTCAGTGAGGAATAGCACTCGTGTGCAGCACCGGATTGAAAGATCACTAACTACCGATTGACTAGGATTTTGAGTCGGTTGTTTTCTTGGACCTTCTTTGACAACTTTATTCAAATATTCAACTTTTTGTTTATTTCTCAAATAATTCTTTTCTGAAAATTTTCTCCGACAATTATTCTTCAACAAATCGTTTTCCAATAAATACTCGTCTCAATGACTTTTATAAATTTCTCCCGCTTTTTCTCAGTAATTTTCTCCGTTAATTTTATCTCCTTTTCCCGTAAACTCTTGACTCGTTTTCCGTTTCGTTTCCAATAAAATTTCGTCTGATATTTTGTCTAATTTGCTCTTTCGTTTTTGTCTGAATTTTGTGTCAATTTCTTGGCCAATGGGTTCTCTTTATATAGCTTGTTTTATTTGTTGCACTAGAGATAATCAAATGTTTTCCACTTTTCTTTCTCCCACATTACCCAAATGTTCACATTTTATCTCTGACATATGTCGAGATATGTTTTACTTTTTCCTTTTTTGTTACGCAGACTTCTCTCAATAATTCCAATATCTTTGATAAACTTTCAAGATATCCCTTTTTCCTCTTGTTCTGTTTTTTGAATTTAAAATTCTTTTTCTCCTTTGATTTAATTAATTAATAATGAACTTTGTTTTGCTTCCTTGTTTGTTTTCTTTTGTTTGGCTTCTTTTTCTCATTTTCTATTTCTTTTTACTTTCATTTCCTTCACCGAGTTCCCTTAAATCGTCCCGTTTGTCATGATGATTTTCCCCCAAGTAATTTTATCATTTATTGTATTATTTGTCATTTAGGTATCCTCAACAAAAGTATATTATTTGTAAAAATCACATTTCAATCTTTGACGAATAAAAATTAGAAATTTTTGTTTTTAATATTTACTTTTTATGCGTTAATTATTTTTGTCTTAAACATTTTCTTATATCTTAAATGTTGAATATTTTTATTCGTTTCATATTAAGTAACTGTCAGATTTCAAAATAATTTTATACAATTGAATATCATTTTCATTGAAAACTTTCCATTTTTACTACATTTCTTTAATTATATGAATATCTAAAAGTCAACATTTTGTTAAATTTAAATTATATGTATAACATTGTGAATTGTCTACCTTCTAAAATGTGGCCAAAATGCTTAACAGCTAGAAAAATAGCAAATAATTCTTTGTCGAGTGCGCTGCACTTTGATTCTGCCGATGAAAATTTTTAGAATAAAATTCTATTGGGAGTAAAATATTATCTTTAGTTTGATGAAGAACTGCGCAAGTGGCGATATTTGATGCGTCTGTAAATGGGAGGTCATGACACGGATGTTGAGGTCAAATCTCAACTTGATGATTCCTATATAATTAAGAACACAAACACTGGTTCAATAAATTTATTTATTTAGCACAATTACAAATTAAAAAATATATATAACAATCACCTCAAAATAACTTCAATTATATATATAATATATATATATATATATATATATATATATATATATATATATATATATATATATATATATATATATATATATATAATATTATATTATATATATATATATATATATGTGTGTGCGTGTGTTTGTGTATGTGGATGCTTCCAGCTTACTGAGCTCGGATATGTAAATAGTTCTGCTCTAAATTATATTGCAATATAAATTTCTGAATTTGCAATTCTTCTTAGAAGCCTTTATTTTAGGGTGGTTTGACTGAGAAATCAGTCTGCTTATATATGAAATTCCTGTTGACACTCCATTTTCGAATGCCAACTCACTTTGTTTTTTCGAAAGTCAATAGAATTTCTGTTTAAAAGTGCAGATTTTAATTGTTACAATTTTTGGGATTATCCATT
>CAUHTR010000927.1:0-97357 GCA_959609185.1 Schmidtea polychroa | reverse complement strand
TTTGTGTGAAGGCAGCATTTCAAACATTGTAGAAGGTCTTTCTACATCTTTGAATTTGCAGAAAAAATATCTCAAATCGTAAATTTTAATAAATTATTTTAACAAATTAATATTTTCATAGAATTACAGAAAATGACAAAATTCGAAAGAAGATTACAAAAACTTAAGAAACTATTTTATCCATTATTTCCTAAATGTCTTAAAAAAATAAATGTTTGGTGATTACTTTATTTATTTATAATTATGAAAATATAACTTACATTTTTACGAAATAAATCCAAATAAATCCAAATAAAATGTCATAAAATTCTTAAAAACACCTGAAATTTAATTATTAATATATTATATTATAAATGATGACTAACAGTAATATTTAAGAACTTTAATAATGATCTCATAATTTTATAAAATCAAAATTCAAGTCCTAAAAATTACTTAAATTCAAAAACTTACCTGAAAACGATTTTTGAAAAATTGAAAAAATGAAATTAAGTTAACATTGTCATATAAATGGTGACTCGCCTCAACTGGTGTGCACACCAACGTATATTATAGACAATGTTAACTTTCGCAGTTAGGTGTATTCAAATATCAAAATGATAAACAAAAAGTTTTCAAATGCATGTCTTAATATTCTGTTGTGTTTTATTAATTCAAGTCGATAACCTCTGACTCCACATGTCCCTTTAACCGTAAACAACAAAATAATAAACTACCCAACGTATATTTGAATCACACAAATCTCTCAAAATCCAAAGATACAATCAACGACAGAGTTATACAAGTTTAATCGATTCTTCGCTCGGCGCTGAAGCCTTGTCAAAATCTTTATCAATATTGACCTTTTATTCGAACTTTAACTAATTGACCTGGTCTGCTTTCAATTCAATTTTTTCTCACGTCTCGACTATTTCCTAACTCTATCCCTAACTTCTCGATTACCCTAAGCTCGTTTTCTTTTGTCCCTAGCTGAGGCAGAATGCCAATTATTTTGAATTTTGACTTTGCTTTTATACTAAAATAATCATTTTGATTAATTGGTTTTTGACCGGATTGCTTCTATCTATTGCTTCTATCTTCCTCGAACTTTGTTTGAGCAATATAGTAATTGCTTCCCTTTGTTAATTCTTCGTAGTAGCGCTAAACTTTGTTTGTCTCCATTAATCAAGCCTTCCGAGATTCTCATTTTGTTTATTTTCTATGTTAATCGAGCTCAGGTTTCCTTCATCTCTCGGTTTCCTTATTAGTAAGGGTTTTCTATTAATTCGGGTTTCTATTAACTCGGGTTTTCTATTAGACAATTAATTAATTAATTAACGATTTTCTGTTTTAGCACATTTGGATGCTTTTCGATCCTTTCTAACCATTTTCTGATAAATCTCTAATCATCATCTTGTTGACCATTAGCTAATCTATACCTGTCACGTTTTTCCGATTCAATTTCGATAACTATACAATTTATTGATTTTTTTCAGATTTTTGGATTTATGGCTTTCGTAACTGGTTTTGGTATTTCCTAATACTGTTTCCATCACAATTTCCTTATGTGCATGACCACAATTTTATTTGTCTTTTCACTCGACCGACATTTTATTTAAATTTATTTTAATTTACTGACCTCAACAATTCTTTTGGGAAAGTTTTAACTACTTATAAATTATAAGTTCAAAATTGATTTTGTGAATGCTGCCCAATCTATTGCTGCTGAATCGTCATGAGTTGCTGCTGTTGACCTTGATTTGCAGCTTCTGAAAAGAAAAATTGTGAATGCACCGACTGATGAGGCAATTCACTCGGCATGATTACATGTTGTTGTTACTATTGTTGTTGTTAACATATTTGATACTTGTTGATCATCGTCAAATGTTGGATTGTTTGCTGTTTTATATGTTGGTCAAGCATTGTTTGGGAAAAAAAGAAATTTCGAATTCATTTCATTATTAGATTTCATTACACCTAAGATTTATCTATATTTCAATAAAACCGCCTAATGGCTCACTATAATAATGTACACGTCAGTACAAAATTATTGAGAAGATCAGAACCTGAGGTAAAAATATTGTTCATTGAAAATTCGCTTACAGGTTCAAAACTACCAATAGAAGGTAGTCGCTTTACCATTCACCATTCTTGACTGGAATTATTGATATTTTAATGCTTGATTACCAATGTTTTCATTATTCGGTGTTAAGCAATAACCTCTTTCAAAACTTTGAGCATGAACCCAACCTTATTTCTTTTTTAGATAATTTATTTCCAGATTATTTAGTTATTCGGTTAAATTTTTAGGGTTTTTGGAAATTTTGGGTAGGGTTTCTCCCATATTTTTTGGATATTACCAATGAGTATTTTCTATCAGTATTTTCATCAAACCAATTTTTTATTATCATGACAATTATCTAATCTAGATTATTAATTCGTTGTTAATTATCAGCAATACCTTATCTCTTCGCTGATTTTATACATTATAGGTAACGCCGGTAATCTGATCGTCCTAAATTATTAAAAGTCTGGGTCCTCAGTGTTTTTCATCAGTATTAGTAACTAGGTGGGCTTTAAGACAATCCACAGATAGGTCAGTTGAATGGTAATTTCCTATCTATAACTTGTCCAACAGCGGCCCAAAATAGTACATAGTCCCAACCTTTCAAATAATTTGGATTACCAATAAATTGTTTCGAGAGTCACATGAGCATTAAAAAATTATATAAATTAGAACGAAAAGAAAATGAACTAAACCTTTATTGCATAAAAATTACTATAACATCACCATAATAATTACATTAACAATAGGTAAAGTACGTACATAAACAAATTTTGTCAATTAAAGGTGTTATATAGTAAGCTAGAAAAGAGCTTTTTCCAATGAATTCGGGCGCATATTTATACTAATATCTGGAGCTCGTACACGCATTCTCTGCTACTCTATTAAATTAGTGTATTTATTTTTATGATTATTAGAATGGCCTCGTATACATACTCCGATATCAACTTATATTTTCAGTTTATTTCAGAATTAACTTAAAATTATTTTTCTGAAACTATTTCATTTCCCAACACGCTGTGCATTGTCTGATATCGCGAATTTATTAATTGTTTAAAACAACTAGAGTGTTTATTAAATTTATTCTTTTATATTTTAATTTATTTAGCGTATTTTATTCCTATTTTCCTGGGAATTGTTCTAGAATTATTATTATTTATCTTAATCAACTTATACACTCAATGATCATTCAATTTTTTAGTTTTATTTTATTCTTTTATTTATTATTTTTTTACTTTTGAACTTGTAACATTTTTGAATGAGTTATTTTTTTCTTAATAATGGTGATCCCTTCACCTTCTCGTGAATCATTATTACTGCTACGTGTTAAATGATCCTCAAGATGTATTGTGTATTACTTGAGGTATGATCTTATATTTTAATTCAAATTAGTGCGACTGCATGGGCATATTTATTGAAACATTTAAACAAATTCTAAATTTGCACGATCTCGATTTCAATAATTTTATTTTATCTTTCTATTTATCTTGACTCAATCACAAATCTTTTATTTAATGTTTGATTTGTGTGTGATGTTTAACAATGAAAAGAAAATTTAAGAAAATTAAAAAATAAATTTTTCGATTTATATAACTTTGATCTCCTTCAGCTTTGATTGTATTTTTAATTTAACCGTTTAATTTTTGAAGTTAAGATCGTTTCCATAAAAAATATATCACATGTATTGAACCGATATTTCCATGTATTATTTAGGTTATCACAAAAACCAAATATATATATATATATAATTTGGTTTTTGTACTAACCTAACTAATACATGAAAATATCGTTTAAAAGGAAGATACAACAAATATTAATAAAATCAATAAAAGTGCAAAATTAATTACAACTTACTAAAAATCAAAAACCAACTTTGAACGGGGGTATCGGGTATGGTTGAATTCCAAATTGATAGATGAGTTCAAGAATTATAATGAAAATTTTAAGTAATTCACAAAGAAAGTTAATGTGAAAAAACAAATTAAATAAAATTAATTAGTCTGTAATAAAAAGTTCAAGCCCATGTGAAACCCGAAGAGCAGTCAGACACAATCGATCAGATAAGAGAGGGAATGTTCCGAGTGCCAATCTAGAACATATAAATTAAAATAACCTAATGTTATATATCTATAAAATTATAATATAAGAAATAGTTCAAAATATCTATTCCAATAAATAATTGAAACAATTTTAAATTATGTTAATTTTAAATTCTTTACAATAAAAACTTTTAAATTACAATATATGAATTAAATATTAATTTAATCCATATAACATCCTCCTCGCCGACAATCGGAACGGTATCGTGGGTTTGGATTTTTTGTATCTCTTTATGGATAAATCTTTCGCTCTTTTGTCTTTACGCTCGATTTTCTTGACCAAATATTGGTTTTCTTTGTAATACTCTCTATCTCGAATTTCTTACCTATTCTATTTCTTTCTGCAGTTTTCTTCATACTTTGTTCAGTAATACGTCTAACTTTCTCTTGAATTGTCTGTATATCTGTCTGTAGTTGTTCTACATAGTCGTCATAATTTGCAACTTTCTCTCCTAGTACTCGTGTCGGTTCGATTGGAAGTCTTGCATTCTTTCCGAATACAATCTCGTATGGAGAATGCTTCATTCCAAGTATATATCTGTAAACCCCGTTGTTGCTTTAAAGGGTCCTGTTATGTCGATTCCAATAATCTTAAAGGTCTTTCACACACAATGTTTTGTAAAGGTGCTTTAACTCGTCCGTTTAAGTTTTTATTATGCAAACATTCCTTACAGGTTACAATAACCTCCCGTATCTCTTTATCCTTGGCTGGCCAATAAAATTGATTTTTAATGGCTCCAATTGTCTTTTCAATATCCGTATGTCCTAAACAGGAATGAAACTGCCTAATGATGGAATCTCTTTCCGTTCTTGGTACCACCAATAAATATTTATCATCCCGATATATATATACTACCATGTCCAAAATTTCCAATTCAGCTCTCCAAACAGAATATTGAGATGTATTTGGGCTATCCCAATTCAAAAGCCACTTCAATTCTTGGTGATCAGTCCTTACTAAAAATTTGGATCCAAGTAGATAATGCTTAAATTTTAACACAAATGTATAAATTGCCAGAGTTTCTTTCCTGGTTACGCAATACTGTCTTTGACACTTACTCATAGTTTTTGATGCATAACATAGTACTCTTTCTTAGCCTTCTTGTATCTGCGACAAGACAGCTCCAATGCTATTATGTGATGCATCAGTGTTTAAAATATATTGGCCTTTCTTGCTTGGTAATGCCAATAATGGCGGAGAGGACAATAACCGCTTTAGCTCATAGAACGCTGCTTTTCTGTCCTCATTCCACTGGAAACTGCTTTCATTTTTTAGCATCGCACTCAATTTCTCTGAAGTCTCTGCATAATTCTTAATAAAACGTCTAATGTTACTGCAAAATCCCAAGAACGACTACAACTCATTTTTACATGCTGGAATTTCCCATGAACTGATACTTTTGATTTTCTCTGGATCTGTTTTAACACCTTCCTTATTTATGATATGACCTAGATAGCTCACCTCTGTATTTAAAAATACACGCTTATCGGGCGATAGTTTAAGTTCAGATTCTCTGATGTGCCCTAGCACTTTATCAAGTCGTTCATAATGTTTTTCTATTGTTCTTCCAAAAATAAACACGTCTTCCACATAAACGACGCAGTTAAACCAATTTTACTTCATTAGAACCATGTTCATGAGTTTTTGAAATGTAGCAGGAGCTGAACAAATTCCAAAAGGCATTCATGTGAACTCAAATTGCCAATACTTTGTACTAATAGCCGTATTGAGAAAATCGAACTAGCTATCTTAGGATTAAGTGCTCGATAATCAACACACATTCTTATATCCCCATTTTTCTTTTTTACCACCACTATAGGAAAATGCCATGGTGATGAACTTGGTCTAATCTAATTATACCTGCGCTCCACCACACTCGAAACATTTCATTCCACTCTTTGCGCCGTTCATATGTGACCTTTCTTGCCACACTTGTAACAAGTTATCCATTCTTGTTTCTTACAGAATCGGGCTATGTGACCTGGTTTGTGACATTTGTAACACTTACGATCCGCCTTCTTGTAAGAGTCACATCGTTTCCAGGCCATGTTCCTTGCGCCTTCAAATTTTCTAGAATCTGCGTCAATCTTTGTATTTCTTTCTTTAATATGACTATTGTTCCTTGTTCCGAGGAACTGAACTTCCTGAGGTGATGTCATTCTCCCATTGTCATACCTTTGTCTTCCGCCTTTATTTCATCAACAGCTTCTTCTAATGTTTTCGGCTGTCTAATTCAACGGTGAAAGCAAATATTGCCGTAACCCTTCGATAAAAGCTTGAGTCATCATTCTTTCCTTGTGTCCGTGGTACGCCATACATCGTAAACGTATTCTTTTAGCATAATCAATCTGTACTTTCGTTTCTTTCTTGTATTGTATCATTTAATATGTCGACTATAACCGAAGTTTTTGACTTATTTTCACTCAGTAATTTCGTAATCTTACCGGTGTACCACTCTATTGACTTTCTGCATCTTTCTCGGCCATGAAATCTACTTCCTTTATTACATCTTCTTTGAAGTATTTTAGGAAAACCTCCTTTTCTTCGTCTCCTGTTAATAAATTATGTTCCCAGAACTGCTTTACAAAATCTTGTACTTTCTTCAAATATTCTTCAATCTTTTTGTTACTGTATCTCTTGAAGACTTTCAACTTTAAGAGCCTTTCATTAAATAAAAATTCTTGTAAGTATTCCTTTTTGCTCGTGATGCCATGTTATATATCTATAAAATTATAAGACAAAAATAGTTCAAAATATCTATTCCAATAAATAAGTATTATTGAAACAATTTAAAATTATGTTAATTTTAAATTCTTTACAATAAAAACTTTTAAATAACAATATATGAATTAAATATTAATTTATCCATATAACACCTAGAAACCCTCAAATGTTTACCTAGGATTCCCGGGAAATAATTAATTCCAATTTTGTAGATAATTGCCCTCTCAGAAACAATATAAAAAGAGAAGCTCAGAGAATCAGACGAACAGTGATCGGAACGAAATACACTATTTGGGATAAAACCTTTAATTTTCGTACCATGGATTATCTTAGCGAGTAATATTTATATTGAGCGAAAGGTGCAAATATAGTGACAAATTGTAATTTGATTGAAATTGAATAAATTGAAAAATAAAACCCAACATAATTGTGAGTTACAACATCGCGGTTACCTGATCTAAGCCTCTAAAATTTTCCCATGATAATAATTAGAAATTTTATTAATATTATTTTTATTTATTTCAAGGATTCTTCCAATTGAAAAAAGTTCTTATAATTATGATAACGTATTTAAAAAAGCAATTTTTGTAAATTTGAAAACTATTATGATTGCATCAAATAATTTAGAGGTAAAAAATGAGTAGTTCTTGTTTTATAAGGACATATAATCAGAGCCAAGATAAGTTCCCAAATTCTGTCTAAGGGAAATGAAATTAATATTCAGAAATAATTCTGTCAGAATAGGCTTTGATATATTTTCATAATAGTTATTGTAACAATGGAAATGCGCATAAATATAGCTTAGCGATCCCCCAGATAGAAATCCATAATATTGTGTTTAAAAAGTGTGTAATATCAAAGCAGGTAAATTTCAAAAAATGAACCGTTTCGATGTTGAATATATAAAAATTTGAAATAAAAGCTAAATACAAAAGTCAAATGGAAAATTAGAATTTATTGTTAGAAAAATGTACATAAATAATATTCATAATATTCTCCAATCAAGCAGCAATTCAATAGCTCCAATAATCAATACAATAGAATCAAATAAAATGCATGCCAAAGATATTGATAATAATTAATATTAAAATTTTTATTTCAACTATAAAATGCTATAGTTAAAATTTAAATCTTTCAATAAATATTAATCAGCACAAATCTTTATGATAAATTTGTAAAATGAAATCCATAGAAAAATCATACAAAAAAGGAAAAAATTGGGTTTCAGCTACTCATTATAATTTCTCTATCATTATTCACATTATTAACAATATCAGATTTGGTCTTTTCCATATTTTTATCAAGGATAGATTTGTTATGTCGCGTCCATTTAATCATAGTTTCTGTAGACCGATACAAGAATATCAATTTCGCTATTAACTGTTCTTCCAATCGAAACATTTTATTTTCTCTGACCAGATAAATTTCGTTGAGAAGATTGAGAATCCTATCAACATGTGGCAATTCCTCACATCGGATAATATATGATATATCTGAGTAAAATGCTCTGAGAACCCGATGGGCAACGAAAATATATGCAGCATACATTCCAATAATTCTGAAAAAATTACAAGAAATTAGAAATAGGAAAAGAAATCGATAAGAAATGTAATTATAAACACACTTTAAGGGAGAAGAAGAGTTCGACATGTTGATGTGAAAGAACACAGTGCCGTTATAAAAAGATCAGTATAAAACAGTGCTATTGGAATTCGGAGAATTTTAATTTTCCATAAGTTATATCAGAATTATGGAAAATGCTAGAAATACTTTTTTCATTACTCTTTCTATTGAATCATAATTTAATTTTTGTCTTTTAAGGAAATTTAGTAAATTAGAATATTTTTAACATTTCCTTTATTCATATTTTAACATATTAATTTTTCTCAAGGAAAACAATCAATCTCGAAATCAAGTCTTCCTCCAGAAAGAAAGAAGATGTTAGAGCCGAATAAATCTTATCATATAAATCCTTTCGCTTTTTATAGTGATTTTTATAGATCACTCTTTCTGCACAGCTTTACATGTTCACGAGGACGTAATAATACATTTTAAATAATCAGCCTACTACACAAATAGAAAAGAACTTATTTCTTTCATACAACCAGAAGATTAAATGACTAAATTATTGACTAATTCAACATAATTGATAAACGAACTATAATATGCATAACACAAAGTAAGAAAACATAAATAAGGTCATTTAGATAGCGAAAACAAAGATTTACTAAGGAAAAAAGCTGTATTACTGTGGTTTAATGCAACTCAAATGCAATATAAGGTATTCATAAAGCCAGCTTGCAATTAAAATATTATTTAGCTATGGAAACATTCTTATAGAACATTGAACTCAGCTTGGAGAAATTTGTTGCCAGAAGCAGTGACTTGGTGGTGTATTAGTTCAAGGATACAAGGAAGAGTTTCAAAAATTTGAGAAAGAGAAGCATAATACTAATATGGATGTACTCTTTTCAGGCTCGGAGGAGGAGTAGATACAGGAAGCCATACTTTATTAATCAAAAAAATCTTTGCTAAATGAATGAATATCAAAAAATTTACAAAGAAGTAACAACCAAACATAGCCCAAACATTCGTAATAGCACTGTATGAAATGACCAGACAATGTCACAATCCCGAAACAACCTGAGATGAAGGCAGAAGCAAAGTTCTTTGGATAAATATTAAGAAAAATTCAAACCTTGTGAACCTCAATCAGGTCTATGCATGGAAAAGAAACAGAAAAAACACCAAAATTTCAGATATTACCTTAGATTTATTGGAAGGCGATTTTTTATTATTTTATACAATATGCCAATAAGAAAAGGATTTGTTTTATGGGAATGGATTAATCATTCTCCCTTTACTTCATATGGGAAAACTTGTTTGGTATACATCCAGTATAACATGACATAGCTAACTTCATTCATCACAAAATACTATTCAATGATGTCATCCGCAGAGCATTATCAAAATGAAATTGACTGAATTTCCTTTAATTATACGATCAAATAAATTCGTGTGCAGGACAATGCCAAAATGAAACTCGTGGATGCCATATCTTGTTATATTTGTATCATATTATATTTGAAATTTCAATAAATATTCCTTACGAACAGTTGCCGTTTTTTTCAAAACTTAAAATATAATTTACGTTATTTTCGATTTGGTAAAATTTTTTTTTATTAATATATAATTAAAATATAACCAGTATGATCCCTTCAACAGAAATGGAAAAAAAAGAAAAGTCGATGCTCAAAGAAAAATGAACTGCACAATATTTTTTATCAGCTGTGGTGACAAAGCTGTTTGTTTAATTTGTAATTACATTGTGGCTGTTTTAAAAGAATTTAAATAGACATTTTTCAACAAAGAATACTGATAAATAACTAAAACAACTAATTTTTCGCATTAAAAATAAATTTATAAAATACAATAACCCTTAATTGCATGATTTTTTTTATTTATTTTAAATAAAATAGAATAAAGTTCCTTTGACTGAATATAAACTAATATGAACTGGACACTTTATGAACTAAATCCGTTAAACAGCTTTATAGCTTACAAGCAAAACTATGAAATGGTTAGTTCTTATTTATTTTAGGCGATCTAAACGTGAAATTCTGGTATGTTGAAAATTTGCTATACAATGCAATTAAGGGACAACATAGGGAAAAAACCTAAAATGAATACAATAAGTACTGCAACAGAAAAAATATTATAAAAATGATTTTTACTTTATATTTTTGGTTTATTTATAAAATTTATTTGATAAAATTTGATTTATTTGCATTTTGACAAAAAATCAATAATTTAATTTTGCACTACAAAAATGTTCAACTCTGTCTTTATCAATTATTAAATATGGATTATTAAAACCTATAAAAAAATAAAAAGTAAATTTTAGAAAATATATTAATTATTTTAATTACTGTTCTCATGATGGAATTAGAAATAATTTTTCCCGTAATAAAAAATTCAAGTTACTGATGCATGAAAACTTACCCATAATTGCTGAATAAATGTCCAAATAAATTGTCAGAAACTCTTTCACTGAAAATAAATACGGTCAAATTAGAATAATTCTGTCTAGGAGCTTTTTCATTAGAACAATATGTTTCTCCTGCTACAATTTCTTGAATTTCCCACCATCTGTCTTCATTTTCTTTTTTCATTGACAAAGTGAGATTGAGATAAGTCTGATTGTGATCTTTAAGAAGCGCAGTAGCTTCTGAAAGAGTTCTTTTGTAAGCTGTTAAAAAACGAGGAAATATTCCATCAATTTGAACGACATATGAACTTTGATTAGACTCAATTGCTCTAAGTAAATTTTTCTTGTCATTTTCATCAAGCTGTTTAGTATTAGTATGTCGAACCATCTTTTCTGTAGTTTTCGAATCGGATGAGCGCCTGAAAGAAAAAAGACAGTACAATAAACGGTCAATAAAGAATCATAGAATAAGTATAATGATGATAAAGAAATAACATAATATCCAAGAGGTCTTAATTACAGTGAAATCTAGTCACGTTAAAAACCTCACAATAATGAACACGCTATGGCTAAAATATAAGTCTGACACTCAATAAGTTTTAGCTTTTATATCGTCTCAGTGAAAAAACCAATTACCGATTTGTTAATGTTTTTTACATTAATGCTGGTTCATCTGCAACTCAATGAAAAATATGGAATGAATAAATAAATGTATAGTTACTGTGAGAGCAATTCTGAAGAATTACAATTTTAAATGTTGAAATATATAAAACGTTATTTAAATTTAAATTTTTTGGTCGAAATTTTAATTTTAATTTGAAAATATATATTTTTGTACTTGCACTTATTTATTTATCAAGTTAGAATGAATTATGTGATTAAATGTAATTATATTGCAACTAACGGCTACTAAATCAAATAGTGTTGTTACTATTTAAATTCTAGATTATCAAAAACGGCCGAAAAATTATCCAGAAACACACTCCTAAGTAATATTGTACTGGGAACTAAAGGCTAAAGATTGAATGTATCAAACGAATTTATAGAAATCTCTGCACAAATAAATTTTGGAATATTTAAAAGCAGACCCAACTTAAAAACTATAATAGTTAAATTGAATTTATCGTAAAAAAATCTTTGATGTTTCCTTACGAAAAAAAATAAATAACTTCGGAATTTAACAAAGCATATTAGAATTCAGAATCTAAACAGGTGGCAGTGTATTAAAAACAATCTAGAAATAAGTAGTGGTAATGGAAAATACACACCAATAAGGACTCAAAATTAAATAATAGAAATTTGCGAGAATGTTCAAAGAAACGAGTTAGTTCTGCGCCGCCAATTCATCTGTTGAGTTCGCTATTATCGGAAATGAGACTATAGATACTTTAGGGAAATTATTTAATTGAATAATTCATTGGATTTAACACAATTTAAGATAAAAGTAGAGAGGATAAACAAATTGATATAATTAATAAATGTATAAAAATTAAAAATGAAAAATTTATTAAAACTAGGATATGTTCAATTTTCTGCCATAGTATGCAAATAGTGACGGTAAATTAATAGAATATATCCGAAACCAATATTTATGCAATTCTAATCATGTCTAAATTTTGAAATGCATGACTTAAATTATTATCCCAATAATCGAAATACTACCGAGAAAATTAAAAACATAATTCGTTATTTTTGAAATAGTCTTCTCAAAAATTTAACTGTTCCAAATATACCTATGTTGTCCTAGAATTTGATGGACACCAAACACAAAAGTATTCGATTGTTTGGCGAAGGTTTAGTAAAGTTGAATTAAAATGAATTAAAATGAATTAAAAATTCTCATAAAAATGAGAAAAGTAGTACTTATGTAAGAGAAAAAATCTTATTTTACTTCGTTCCGCGTCTATGCGTTCAAAATTTATTATGTGTGACAATAACCGTAAATACTCAACAATTTTAGAACCCGTTTCAATTAAATAATCATATCTAAAAAATATGAAAAATTTTACAGCAACATAAAGAAAAGGCACAATAATTATTAAAAAAATTTGTTGTAAGAGGTAATTATTGATTATTTAATTTTATAAAATTTCGAAACATAGACATGAAAACGCTCCAATTCAACCTTCCAACATCTTCATGACCCCAACAAAAGTGGCTTCCAGCTTGTGGCGCAAGCTCCATACTGCTTAGATCTTGCTCGCAATAATTTTGTGCTATTCATCATTTCAAACAGATTTGAAAATCCATCATTTTCAATCTACAGAAGAACTAAAGGAGAAAGTGGAGAATATCTTGACCTCCCTTGCTCGTAATTTCTTCGAAAATGCATTTGTCACTGGAAGAGGTGCGTGAAGGAAGATGGCTTACATATTGAGAAATGACCTACTGTTGGAATATTTAACTGTATTAAAAATTTGAACTTCATTTGACTTTCTATTCTTGTCAAGTCCAGGGACTACCCTAACACCACGTATTTTTGTTGTTTTTCAATAATATTTATTTTTTCTGATCATTTGATTACAGTCAAATCTTGTTACCATGCCACTCTCGCTGTTATACTGCGTTTACTGGGTCCCAACAAAATTAAATATAAAATAAATTTATTATGTCACTCTTTACTCTGGTTACTATGCCTATATCGTGTAACTGTCAAAAGAAACGAGTTTTTAAAAACCTATGTTCTTGCACAATGCTCGATTATCACTCACGTCCTAAAGGTTAAGGGATAAATTAAGTCTAACTACACAGGAACAACTCAATCTTGATAGGTGGCATAGTAACGAGATTTGACTGTATTTTTAAATGAAGTTTATTTCGACTTCATTGTTTAAACTTGCAATACAAACAAATGTAAATAAAACTAAATAATATTTAAAAAATCTTTAAATATAAAATCAATACAATCCTTTCAAATTACCAAATAGAGTAAATCCCTCCCACTGTATCTCACAATAAGATTCCGATTTTAAGTTTATTTTTCGTATAGCAACAAAGCAAGCTTTCAAAGTGAATTCAAAATTTAACGCCATTTATAAAATCATTTTAGGTTTAAATTAATGAATAATTTAGGAAAGAAAAATTTGAATGAAAAATATAACAATTATGATTTTAATTAAAAAACAATTTTTTTAAATTTTGGTGAAATATGTTTAAAAAATTACCTTTCGCAAATGGCTTGCATGTTAATTTTTAAAGATTCCATGCTTCGTAATTTTGTTTTCAACTTTTTAAGACTCGGCGGCGTTATTGTCCATACATCGTCGGAAGAGCCATCAATTGATATCTGTGTTACATCGCCTGCTTCAAAACTCATGAGATAGTCTGTTGGAGGCTGGAATATTTTTAAATGTCTATTATTTAATTTACTAAAAGAAAATACTAAAAGATAAAACATGCAGAAATAATATGTTCCAATTACGATGAATAAATAGATTCGAAAGTTTTGTTTAAATTAAATGAGTTCTAAAGAATTTTTGGTAATTTTTCATATATCCGTTAAAAATAACCATTTCATGAAGTTTAGAATATTCAATTATAAGGTTCGATTGAGTTATATAGGGAGAAAAAACTTTTAACACGTCGAAGACAAACTACTATTTAATAAATATTTCTCTAACATTTTGAAATAATAATAACACTACTTGAATTCATAAAACTCTTTCTCAGATTTGGTGTTTTAAATGTAAAATCTAAGGCAAGTCGAAAGTGGAATTTCATAAACCATAGCTGTATTAGATTTTATAACAGGTACTTTATTTGTTGTCTTACAGAAAAGTACAAAGTAAATTCTTTGATTGTTTTGTATAGAAGTCCATGCAAAAAGACTCTCCTGACTTCCCCCTTCCAATGCCTAGATATGACCAATTATTCAATCAAACATCCTTTTGATTGATAACATACTCATATAAATTATATAAATACTATCAAGAAGACTGTTGGAATTAATATATTATTCAATAATAATAATAATAATAATAATTACCCTGAAGATTTTATTTTCCACAAAGTTAATCCTTCTATTTCAGGTCTACAAATAATTAAAAAAAAGGACTATACATTCCTTATATTAAACAAATTTAAAATCATAACTTAAAACTAAATAATATTTAAAAATAAAATCAATACAATAATTTCAAAATAAATTTTTTTTCAATTTTATTATTATGCAGTAATTTTGAAATATTTATATTCCAATTTAGAAACAGCGTTAATTAAAGGATAAGTGTAATTTAAATTCATTACACTCAATGTGGCAATAACTAATGAAGACCATTTTAATTAATTTTAATTACCGAAAAGTTTCTATAGCATTCTTTCATTTGATCAAATGTATCTTTATGCAATGATTTCAAATTGTTTTCACGGGAAATAAAATAGAATAGTGGCTAAAGTGTATTGTTAAATAAGTTGAAATATTTAATAAAATCTAACACTGTATCCACCAACGCTTATCGAGAATGTGCATTCTATGGGAGGATTTTTGACAAATGTTGTTCCAATAAAGCTGCTTAGTGTGAGTGGACCCCAAAAGCAAATAAAAAAAAATGCCAGAAGCAAGCCACCAACACTGTACTTTGAGGCTAATCGTCGAGTGTTTCCTCTCACAGTTGGATATTCTAATTCAGATCGTCTCCAGCATTTAAGAACAAATATCTTGCAAAACACATCTTCAACTTCCATCCAATGGAATAGGGCAACCGATGTGTCAGTCCACATCCAATCCATGACATTTCTCAGTTCATATAAAAAAGGAACGATCATGTATCTAAAATTAATTAAAAAATTTCTTTAATCTCAATAAAAGCATTTAATTCAGTGAATTAGTTTTCTCGTATGTATTAATTCCAAATTCCTTCATTTCGCTGGAAAACACTTGAAGAGGTTGATATTTATAAGATTACAACATGTCAAAAGGCAGCTGTAATCCTGCCAATAATAAAATAACATTATTGTAGTTTTACACTATAGATCAATGTTTTCATTTCAAACAAAAATACTGGCAATACATCTTTTCAAGTGTTTTAATAAACAAATATAAGTAACCTTGACTTTTAGCCTAAAGCTAAATGACGATCAAAGGTGAAGAAGAGAGATAAATAAAGAAAAATAAAATAATAATAATAAATATAACGCCAATCAAACATTCTTTTCACGATTAATTTCGACAGTTTTCCTGTCATCATCAGGTGGGATATAATAACTCATTAAATTAAGGATTTTAAACAAATTTAATTATATATAAAACAATTTTTTTTCATTTTATAAAAAAATATATTATTTTTTTAAAATTTATTAATAAGTCAAAAACTCCGGTTGAATTGTGTTCCAATCTCGTTTATCAGTTTACATGTAATGGGTGTAATGCCACATACATTGGAGAGAATTCCCGCCAAGAACATTGTAGACCGAAGGCTTTGACCCATATTGGTGAGCACAATAAGGGCTGTAAGATTAAAATAGGTATGTCTGATTTTAAAATTTTATTAAAAAATTTCGATAATTATTGGGAACGTGTGATTTCTGAGGCGTTGTTGATAAAGTCATTGAATCCGAAAATTAATGTGCAGAATGCAGTAAATACTTGTGTGTTGAGTGTTTTTAAATAAGCTTTTGTGTATTGTATGTATTGATTGTTGTGTTAAATAAAAAAAATTTTTAAATTATTAAATTAAATTTTAAATGTTAAAATTTAAAAAAAAATATATTTTTTTATATATAATTAATAAATTTGTTTAAAATCCTTAATTTAAAAAATCATTGAATCCGAAAATTAATGTGCAGAATGCAGTAAATACTTGTGTGTTGAGTGTTTTTAAATAAGCTTTTGTGTATTGTATGTATTGATTGTTGTGTTAAATAAAAAAAATTTTTAAATTATTAAATTAAATTTTAAATGTTAAAATTTAAAAAAAAATATATTTTTTTATATATAATTAATAAATTTGTTTAAAATCCTTAATTTAAAAAATCATTGAATCCGAAAATTAATGTGCAGAATGCAGTAAATACTTGTGTGTTGAGTGTTTTTAAATAAGCTTTTGTGTATTGTATGTATTGATTGTTGTGTTAAATAAAAAAATTTTTAAATTATTAAATTAAATTTTAAATGTTAAAATTTTAAAAAAAATAATATATTTTTTTTATATATGATTAATAAATTTGTTTAAAATCCTTAATTTAATGAGTTATTATATCCCACCTGATGATGACAGGAAAACTGTCGAAATTAATCGTGAAAAGAATGTTTGATTGGCGTTATCTTATAATTAAATCATTGCCATGTATGTTTAACTATTTATTCAATAATAAATATGATATTATTATAAGAACTTTTATTTCTTCCAATTTCACCACTGATTATTTTATCCATTGAATTAAAAAGAGAGTTTGAAGACTATAAATCAGTAATATAGTGAAGTTTGCATGTGCCAAGATTATTTTGAGAGGTACCGTAGAGACTATGAAAATAGTCTCCACGGTACCTCTCAATATAATCTTGGCACATGCAAACTCCACTAACACTAATATACAATTCACTCTTTAACTACCTGACCCAGAAGGCAAGATTGCTTTCTTAAATATCATGATAAGCCCTTCTGAAGGTCCAAACACGCTCACGTTCAAGACAGATTTATTCACTAAAAGTCTATACAGTGGGCAAATTTTTCCTTGGGAAAGTCACGTTCCACTTCAAAGAAAAATCGCTCTATTAGTAGGAGAGAGAAAAAGAGCAACACGGAAATGTTCAGACAAAACGAAAACACAAGAAACCCTAGAAAACTTTAAAACACGGTTTTTACAAAATGGATACTCAAAGGAGTTCGTAGAAAAATACTTCTTGAGTGAATATAACTCTAATAGGCATAATACACAAAAGGAACATGTCAATAAGCGAGTAATATATCTATGCTTCCCTTTTTTAAACAATAGGACATGTAACACAATTAGAGCCTACATTCGCAATATGGAGTTGCCAGTTCATATTCGCCCAATTTTTATAACTGCTGCACCTTTGAAATCACAGCTTCGTAAGTCTCAAAAATCTCTAACATCAGACCTATTTCATCGAGATTGTATATGCCAATCCTCCACCAAATGTTTCTGCTTCTCAAAGAACATCGTTTACCAAATTACTTGCACAAGATGTAACGCATCGTACATAGGCGAAACACTTAGGACGTTCCAAACAAGACTCAACGAACACGTCAAGAGCAAAACCAGCAATTATCACGAACACTGGAAAAAAGTGCACAAAAACCACTGATATACATACTCACATACAAAAACCTCAACTGTCCCGATAAATTCTGAAAAGAGACTGCTGAGGTCTATAAATTTCCTTAATATAAATAACATTATATAATACAAATTAACATATTAATATACTTTAACAGGAGTTATCCGTTAATAATAATAAACAATGGTTTCTTAGTAGCAGCATCAATGAAATGTTAAATAATCAATGAATAATTTTATTAATGATACAATGTCTAGATTCGATAATGCAAAATAGTCCTTTTAAGAAAATTACTGGAATATTCAATAAATGATCATTTACACATTTACCAAAAGCCCTATTTGTTAACCAATGGTGCCAATAAGAAATATTAAAAAAAAAATAAATAAATAAAAATGAAAATGTGCCATGACATTCTCGTAATTTGTATTAGGATGTCTTAATTAAAATAAGTTAAGATTATTAGGTTGAATAAAAAAACTTAGTTTTTAATAATAATACAAAATGTAAATGTAGCTTACCCTTTGAATAGAAATAAATTAATATAATTAAAATCTCGAGTCAAAAAATTTCCAAGAATCCTTAATGGATAACCAGATTTCATTTGGTATGCTGAAAGAGCAAAATAAATACATTTTACAAAATACAAAAGTTGGGGAGCTATTTGAGAGTTAAATTTTCTAAATATGAAATAAAATATTTATCGTTTAAAATTATTCATCAAACTTCTTTGTAATGTGAGGTAATGCAAAAAATAACCATGCGTGGATCAAAAGAACATGAAATATTTGAAATATGAACTTTCCTTTAACTTGTTTCCTTAGAAAAAGCGCTCTGTCAATAATAATGAATACAAACTGAGTAATAATCATTGTTATAAAAGGCACAGGAATCTAAATTTTCAAACTAAACAAAAATATTCTAAATTCATTTACTTTATTTGTTTTAATGAAATCAAACGCATTATCAGCAGAATCAGTCTAAAAGAACGTGATAGTTGGAGGTGATTTATAAAAAATAATCACTAACCCCAGGACCAAATGAAACATAACCAAAGATAATTATCAGAAACGCAATAAATTCACAAAGAAACATAAAAACATAAACATCCACTTTTTTATTGAATTTTGGATTTGTCATTTTTGAATAAAATCTTCTCATTTTATATATTGGATTACAGGACCATTTGCTATTAAATCACATGTAAAAATAGAAATAATGATCGACAAATAAATACTTCGATGTCGGAGAAGATTCTTCGTATGAGGATTTGATTTTCTAAATATTAAAGTAAATATTTATGCTATATTTTAAATTTGATATTTAACTATTTTGATATGTTAACTATTATAAGCTTGAGTGGGTCTTTTAGTTTCTAGTTCAAATATTATTATTTTATAATACTTGGATTGAATCCTTATCTAGAGAACAAGAAATTCCAAAAATTCTGAATTCTTGAAAGTGACTATTTATCAATACTTTAAGCTTCTTTACATGAATATATTAAAACATTGATGATTACCAATACATTACTGAGTCATTTTATTTGCTGTTAGGTGGATGTTATGTTATTTAACTGGTTTATTGGAAGCTTTTCTTACATAGATTCAAGATACTCCAAACGAAATTAATATATCTTCATTGTTGAGTTTCTGTGAATTTTAATTTTAAATTGGACTTGATCTTGTGACTAAATATTTTTCTTGATTCTTCTTTAAATTTAGTATGTGGCTATTTATACATACAGTATGTATGCGCAATTGGCTATTTATACATACCGAGTTTAACCGATGCGCATCAATCAAAACCGATTAAAACCTGCCTTATAATTTATGAATAATTATTGGATGTGGCTATTTATATATACTTATTTTTATTATTATTATATAGTCAGAGTTTATCCGACAAGATATTCTGTCCCCCTATGGGTACTGCTCGTAAGGGTAATAGTCGCAAAGGTACTGCTAAAAATATAACTTTAACAAAGAAATTCTCAATATACTTTAAATATACACTCAAACTAAAATTTATTAACACATTCACATTCGTCATCTCCGCATTTCATAACATTTTCAACAACATGATACAGTAAGTATAAATAGCCAATTGCGTATACATACTGTATGTATAAATAGCCACATACTTAAATTTATGACTAGAAACTTGCACATTTCAATGTATATAAATCGATAAAATATCAAAACCAAATTTTAAATGACCCCATCAATATATATTAGAATAAATTTTCGAAACTATAATAATAATTCAGACACTAAAATAAAGGATTGTGTGATATATAAAAAGAAAAAAATGTGGTTCTAAATTACAGGATTTAATAGATCGGCCTCAGTGAGCAGTTTAAGCAAATAGCTTTATTTTATGAATTTCAGTATGAATTTCAATGATGTGTATCCACTGGATCTTTTCTACTCTGATCATAAGTGCTTGTGTCATCGTTGATCATAGTATGTAGATATCGCATGAACAATTGAGACAAATGTTCACCAGCCATAACCACATCATATGAAATAAATCCAAGTTCAATTTCACATTTCAATTATACGCATTGCTCAAACGAAGCCGAAAAAGTGCCATAGCATTATACGGGCGATGATTTTGTACTCAAAGTTTTTATCTGTACCGTTTTGTTATTATTATTATTATTATTATTATTATTATTATTATTATTATTATTATTATTATTATTATCATATTAAAAATTTCATTAAACTCCATCTTAAATCTCAAAAGGAAAATGGTGAACTAAAAATGTTTTACCAAAAAATAAGTGTTCAAATTGAAAAATATGATTTTAATATTATTTCTTCCGAAAAATATATTGTTTCTGTTTCATTCAAAGGTCTAAATTTCTGGGCGCATATTTATCTTAATGATCCTTTTTCTTATTTTCCACAATGACGGTAATAAAATAAATAATCAGTCTTATTGAAATTCATAAAATATTGAATTAACGAAAATGAAATTTTAATAATTTTAAATACACAAAATCTAGATAACTGCAAAAATCATAATTAGTTGAAATATTTAAATAATATTATTAATAGATGTTTATAAATCAACATGTGATGTTTATTTATATTTTTAACAACATTAAAAGAAAAAAAAGCATTTAAAAGCGATTCGGTGCTTCTCGTTCATATTATTTATGAACCGTTTTATATGTAATAGTTGTCATAATTAATATCAACGGAAAACGAGTATAAAAGCGTTTAATAACACAATAAATTAATAACTAACATTTCTTCCGTCTTGTTCTTTATCGACAATTTCTAAATCTTGAGCAAATTCTGTATGATCTCTCCACAGTCCATTATTTTTTAAATATCCACGATGAAGAAATATAAAAAGCAATTGTATTAAATCAAGAATAGCATAATTTTTAGATTTTTCAATGCCAATTATAAGAGGAATCCACAAAGGATCAACTCTGTCGTTAGTAGTTTCATTAAAACTGATAAAATTGAATTGAAAGATATATTTGATTACGATTACTATCTAAAACAAAATGTCTAATAAATCATGATCCAAAAATACTACATTCTAAATAAAAAATATAACTTCAATGAACTATTTGGATTAATAATACTAAAATATTAAAAAAATTTCTCTAAAATAATATTTTCCATATAAAAATATAATATATTGCTTAAAAAATAAGTTAAAATTTAAAGGCGACGACAACTGCTTAATCATTTTACAGATGAACCAATATATTGCAATGGTAAGGAAGATACATTGTTGCGTCTAATAAAAATTATGTAAAGCTAATTACTTGACAAAACTATCATAAGTTTGTGACATTATTTGGCAAAAGTGCGCATTATATAAATAGTGATTATTAGAATCGGGACAAAACACTGAGCTTCACAATGTATATTTTTCAGAATTATTGAAGAATAATAAACAACCTTTAAAAAATAAAAAAATACAATTTAGCTAGAGTAAATAATTACATAATAATTGAATATTGATAATGTTAAAGCTAAAATAAATTATGTAAATTATGTAATTAAGATAAATTACTTAACAAAACTATCATAAGGTGGTGACATTATTTGTGAAAGTATTTGGCAAAAGTGCGTAATATAAATAGTGATTATTACAAATAAGAATTGGGAAAAACACTGAGATTCATGATGTATATTTTTCAGAATTATTGAAGTATAATAAATAAACTTTAAAAAATAAAAAACACCATTTAACAAGAGTAATTAATTACATAATAATAATTGAATAATGTTTGAATAATACAAATATAATACAAATAATAATTGAATAATACAAAAATTTTTTATCAAATTATTTTGAAAGTAGAGTTTTGTTTTATGATCAAAGTTTTAAGAACGAGCTTTTGTCATAAAATGAGGCATTATAATATGTTAATAATAATTCATTTAGTTTTTAAAAATATCATAAAAGATAAAAAGATTACCTCTGTATAAGTAATTAAAGCAATCCAAAAGTTTTTGGATGGTCGAGGAACTGAAAGCATAGCCCATAAAAATACCATGAGAGGATATGGTAAAGAGAACAAATTCCCAGATAGCATATGATTTAGAATCAAAAGAAAGTAACATACAAATTCAGAATAGATTATTGCTACATTTCCTAATGATATTGCAAGCAAAAAGAACCTCGATCTAGATCGTCGAAATTCTTGTTCCTTCAGATATTCTTCTTGATTTTTAGAATTAACAAGATTATGACTTCCGTCTCCAACTATTTCTACGACTATTGCTTCTAATTCAATTCTAAAATAACAATTTTTTTTCATTATTTCAAATTATTTGATTAATGAATGTGTTCCTATGAATTAAAATAATAAAAATAAGAATTGAGAAAATACTCAAAACTAATGACATTGAAATTTCTCCATTATATTTTAAAATTAAAATTACGTTGGATTTGTATATCATATGAATAATTAGTTGAATAATATTTTTGCTTGTGAATTATTTTCAAAAATAATATATAAATCTACAAATTAAATGAATGTGGAGAAAAAAGAATTTATCGGAAGTGAGTAATTTGAGAAAAACGGCTCGAAAAGGAAGGAAACTGTTTATGACCCGACATTTAACTGAAAGTTAAGTTTTACAATAAAGAATCGATAATCGACAGCAAAAATCTGCTTAGAAACACTGAGAATGGTAAAGAACTTCCCAGGGATAACTGAATTTAAAGCTGAAATTCGTTTGTGCTACAAATTCATGAAAAGAAACAAATTGTCCATTCGTTCAGTCACATCAGTTGAAAAACAATCACCTATTGATTGAAAAGAGAAAAAAGAAATTTTCAAAAATTAATTCCTTGGCCTTAAATCTAGCGTGAAATTAAGGTAAATCGGGAATATAGTGGAAATTGCAGCTATTTTTTGATATTCCCAGAACTAGAACCATTTATGAAAACGAAAAAGAGATCCTATGATAGAAAATCCCAATTAATACTCATCTTCAAGAAAAATACAATGCTTTTCAAAAATTAATTATCGTAACCATTACAACTAAAGGGTAGATTAATGAGATAATTAAAACTGAATAGGTCGATAAAGTCTAGAGAAAGAGGAAGAACTCGTTTTTCGTCAATCTTAAAGACTCAATTCTTAATTTTAGTATAAATGATGAAGATTCTGAAACATGAATTTGATGATTTCTAATAACTGTCTATAATTAGGTATTTATAATAATTATTTATAATAAATGATAGAATTTCATTTAATGAAATAAAATTTGAATTAATTTAAATCATTTCGACTTTGAAAAAATGTTTGAATAATCTGCATCCCTCAGTTTTTCAAAAATACAACTATTTTTTAAGTGTTGCCAACTGAGAAAACACGTAGATTATTTCATGTTCATATTAATTTGCACGGTACTGTATTCGCGAGTATACAATAATTTTATAAAATTGTATTTTAACACCCAATATTTTTTATAAAATTGTATTTTAACACTCAATATTTTAATTTTTTTTATAATTCATTGCTGCCAAGATCCAATTCCTAAAAATGTTGAATCAACATAATCCAAGATTAATTGTTGAAATAATAAAAGCGCATTTAATGTTTTAAAAATTAATATATATTAATAATTCATTAAAATATTTGAAATATAAAAAAAACCAACCTTCCATCTACTTCATTGCTAATTTTTGATAATACTTTGAGTTTAACTAATCGCTTTTCATTGTCTAAAGTACGCCTGATTCTTCGATATTCTTTGGTCCAAGTATTTATTAGTATAATTAAATTGTCAGTCGTAGTTTGAATGAAGTAGTAAACAACTAGAATACTAGCTTTGAACTTACTCCAACAGCTTTCGGGATCTAAATAAATAAGATGATATTTTTGATATTTATTATATATAATTATTGAGACCAGAGAACAACAGTAATATACAACATAAAACTATGATATTAGACATGGAAATTAGGAAAATCCTCTGATCACGTGAATTTAATAGAATTTTTAAAAAAAATTATTAAAAAATCAGAAATAATTTGTAGAGAAAATAAAAAAATAATAAACTTGTTTATATTAAAAAATAAAATATCTATAAAAATTTAATTTTTATCCCCATCACCATAGCATATATTAAGAGGCGGCGGCCATTTGAAACTAGAAAAACAGTTAAAATAAATTTAAATAAATTCAATTGTCAAAATGCACATTTCGTTAACTTATTCATATAGCAATATTACATTTTTTTGATTCTTGCATTCATTTGATTTATGTTATTCATTGATTACATTATTATTATTATTATTATTAATAATAAAATACATGGAGAAAAATAAGATTTGAGATGAAATTATTTTAAAATAATATATTTTATTATAATAATTTTAAAAAATCTCCAGTATTATTTCTGTAAAGGCATCATAAGAAATTCAACGACTATCATCAATTAACAATATACATTTATTCAATCACTTATTAAATTATTATATCGTAATTATTAATATTTTAATGATGTAAGAAAAATTATTAGTTACCTATTTTATTTTTAAAATCATGGAAATTCGAATAAGATGTTATATTAAAAAATACTATAGTTATACTATCAAAAATACTATCATAACTCAATAAATTTTAAGTAGTTTTCGAGTCCTCCTGTCAAAAACTGTTAAGCATACAGAAATAATTTTCTTTAATATAATTTAAAATTAAAATATTTAATGTTTTGCAGAATATCATACATTTTACATTTTCAAGCCATACTGTACATTTAATAATTGAATAAAGTAGTTTCAACAAATTCTAATTGTAAATAGAGTTAAATAATTTAAATAATAATGAGCTTTCAAAAAAACTTTTAAAACAAATTAATAATAATGTTGCTATCCACAAAAATAATTTAAATTATGATAAAGAGACTTTCAAACAATATGGTCTTTGAATAGAGGTATAGTAATTTTATAGTTAAGTACAATTATAAATAATATTTGTAACCACGAAAATTTAAAAACATTTTAAAATTACTTTTGATTTTTAATTTCTTCCAAATTTACAATATTGGCGTCAATTTATCTTGGACGACATCCTATTCTCCATTTTCAAAAATTGGCCAACTTTTTCAAATCCATGTTTTTTAATTTTGTTGAAGTAATAAATTGACGATATCTAATTTAAAATGTCATAGAGAAGAAACATGGTTTTGGATTTTAGAGGAAGTGAATAAAATCTATTAAGGTAAAGAGATTACGTGAGGTATGTGTATGAATAAACAATTTTCAATGAATTAACTTAAGTTTGAAAAAAATAATAAGAAAAATACAAACTTCGGCCAATTTTTAAGATTCAAAGTGTCCACAGTGTCATTCAATAAACTTTTAAGTGAAATAGATAAACTCTCCTCGTTTTCCAAATCTTTGTCAGGTAAAATTTATCTTACGCCGAAATGGTTAATTTTTAGTATGAAAATATTAATCCAAGTATTTTTAATAATAAATTAAGAATATTCGTGTAAGAATATAATTATTAAAAATTAAATAAATGATTGTATGCATTTTTATTGTCAATAGATAATTTTTGTTAAACTTCTAAGTGGAAAGAAAGGTACTTCTGCAGTATTCACCCAATAATCAATATTTTAATTTAATACGTTCAATTAAATTATTAAATGAATAGGATCCAAATTTTGATTTACACATAAATTCAATTAAATAGCCTTCAATAAATTCAGTTTATTCCACTTCTTTTTTTTCTTCGCTTAACTATTCCACCCCATTAGTATGAAAGCCAGTATTAGGGTCCGAAAAGGTTTCATAATGGTTTACAACATGGTGAATATAACCCAATTTGAATATGCTGGCCATCCATCGCTTATAATTATTAGTCCGGGAAGAATATATTGCTGAATCAGGTGTAATAGGGTTGATACATTACGACTTTCAACCGGAATAATAATCGCTTTCTTGGTGATTGAATCGATGGGTCCAAACACCCATTGTTGTCGAATAACTATTTATCGATTATATTTTCTTCTAACAAAGAGTCTCATCAATCTCAACCTCTCTTCCATCCGCACCAAGCTATACTAGATGCTCCATCATTTTCATGGCACAAACTTCTCTTAGAAAGTTATGCCAATATACAATTGTATGATCGGCAAATCCCAGTTCTCTTTATTTTCTTAAAAGAACATTCTTCATAAGTCCAAAAATAGATGAACTTCACTAACAAGCCCAAAGATATATTGAAATCTGCGAAGAATGTTCTCGTGAAAAAACTTCTCTGAAAAATTTCTCATCTTATTCCATTTTTTCTGGATTTTTTCATCTTTCTTCCTCAGGATGAACAAATTCTTTAACAATGAAGAAAGCAAACAGCTTCGCAAAAATCTACAGTATTTTCGACGTTTTCTCCAAGAGCAAAGTATAATTTTACCAAAAGAGTAGTTATTAGGTTAATGGAATTCATGCCTCAAATATATAATTTAAATAGATCATTTAATATTTATTTATTTGCGTTGGGTGAATACTGCAGAAGTACCGAAAGAAATTCCTTATAAATTATTAAAATAATATTCAGAATTACAGAATTTAAAAAATAATAAATATTAAATCTCAATTTTTAATTTTCTCAATAGATCTTATGAATAAAAAATTTACAGTTTTCATTTTTCTACTTAAATTTGAATATGGATATTTTTGTAAAAATAAATTCGTGAATTGAATAATCGAAAAATACCAAAGAAAAAAAACCCGGGAAATATTGACATCATTTATCATTCTATTATTTTTAGAAAAAAAATAATCAATAAATAAGAATCCAAAAATTCAGCCCCACTAATTACCAAACTTTGAGATAATTACTAAAAAGTTTTCTATATTAATTAATATTTAATTTTATTGCAAATTTGAAATCCAATACAACACAGTCATTATTTAATATGAAACATAATCCATCAAGAGACGTCACTACTTTATAAAAGCTGTAAAAATGTACAATAGCCCCTTACCTGGGACAGTGAGTAGATTATCTTCAAAATCCTTTTCTTAAATATTAAACAATAAAGTTAAAATTAAGAAACAGAAATTATTTAATATCAAAATAATAGCATACGAGTTGATTTTTCAATCTTTTTGTCTGTTTCATCTTTAGAAATCAATTCCGGCACTGAGTTTGAGCTAATGTTCGTGTCCCTGTAGGTTAACGGATTCAAATATTTTTCACTTTCAGGTGTGTTAGCGTAATATAAATCGGAATTGAATATGCCTTGATCATTGGTCGATTGATTATCTTGAATTGCTACAGAATGAAACGAATCCTCGGTAGTAGTTTCAGAAATATGTGCAGGAGGTGGAGTATTGTAAGCATCTGGTAGGGAATTTAACTCATCATGCTCAGACTAAATTAAAGAGGGATTAATAAATTATATTTATCACTACATTGAATTTATTGAAATGAAGAATAAAATTTATTAACCAAGACCAGTTTAATACTTTTTGCCAACACCCAATGTTAAAGTTAGATGCTATAATGTAATCATTATTCTAACCGCATCTTCAACAACGACAGCATTAGACCGACGCAATGTCTACAATTAACGTTTATTAAAAGAAGGATATAATTGGACCTCAATAAATTAAAACTAAGCAAATACTATTTAAAAAGAAGCGCAGCAAATAATTAATTTTAGAATATAACAACACCATTTTTTATAATATTATTTAAATAAGAAATAGAAACGTGTTTTTAATTTTTCAGCATAAAATCAACCGTGAAATTAGCATTTAAAGCTTTTCGTTAATCGTTTGGAGATTTTATTTAAAAGATTGATATACTATGTTAATAATGTATTTAAAATGTAAAACTTGCAGTTACTATTTCAGAAATCCACAAAGGAAGCCCTAGGTGAAATAAATATATTCCAGAATGAATTTAAGGATTTTCAAAGCATTGTTGCCTATATAAATTAGGTAATAAAATCTTAGAATGATAGGTTCATAGATCTCAGAACCTCGAAAGAAAATTTAACGCTTAAAACACAAAATCGCAGTTTATTTTATAGAAAGAAACTTGGAATATTAGAATCGAAAAGAATTTATATTTGTATAGGAACTAGATATCAAATTTTCCATGCATATTTGGATTGACATGGATTTCTTTAATAATTCGGTTACTTTCATTGATATGATAAAGGTGAGCAAATTATCTTTCAAATTTGACAATTGGAAAGTAAAACTTCCCATGTCATGTAATAATTTCTATACCATTAGAGTTCAGCAACTCGTGCGCCGTACGAAAATTATAGTGTGCAATGAAAAGATTTGAAAAATATTTTAAAATGCCAGCGTTTTTTTATTTGAGAATATAAAAAATAAGTTTTATTTTTTTGAGCAAGAAATTAGATAATAACGGCAAAATTATATAAAATTTATTGAAAAGCGATTTCTGTATTTTAAATATTATTCGAATGCGTGGGAAATTTCAGTCGTCGTAATTTGTGTAGGACATTGTTTATTGTGACAAAATGCAATTGACCAGATTCAAGGACGCAAGAGGTCTTCAAGAAAAACAAAAGTGCTTAAGTTGTTCACTGTATAACTCAACGAGAAGTTCTCGTTTCAAAGATTGTCATTTTAGTTCTGTATGAAAACTCGACGAATTATATTTAGGTGAATTCTCCAAATAAGATTTTTTGCAATATGATGCGAAGGGTCGGATTACAAAACTTTACAAACTGAAGTTCGTTAGAAAATGTTTGAAATAGATTTGTCTGTTTAAAGGTTGAAATTATTTCATTAGTCGAAATCGAAGAAGTTGATTTTTCATTTTTGAAGGATGACATTCCTAGGTTATGAGTATCATCATTGAGCGATATTTTCGACAAGCTGGATGAGGTAAATTTGAGTTTAAAATGAGCTCAGGAAAACTTCATTATATTTTCGGGCAAGTTGAATGCATTTAAAGAAAAGCTGAGTTTGTGGAATTCAAAAGTTAGCCGGGATCCAAAAAAGGTTGCTCGGAACTGCTTTGACTTTTACAAGTGTATATTTTCGGTACTCGTGAAATTGAAGTATACGAAACTCGAAAGACTTCGTATAGTTGATAAGGAAATACGAGTTTTTTTTCTCGAAAATTGAGCCACTTATCAATCTCATTGTACTATCAATTTTTTCTCTGTGATAGTACACTTAATGAAACATTCTTTCTCGTTTTCAAGATTTTAATTTTTTTAATTAATAGGTGCACCGCGAAAAATTTATTTTTGACCCGACACTGCATACTGTCACAAGATTTACAACTAGGAAATAACATAAAATATGAAACAAATATTTGTATAAGTAGATCAAACGTCTATAGTAAGCTTGAAATTAACTTGGTTATATTATTATTTATATTTAAGGCTTCTTATTTCATTTTTCATTTTGCTTTTATTATATGCGAATTAAATTTTAGATAGACATTAATGATAACTAACAATTTTGCAAACCGCAAAAATCAATGAATTCGGGAAAACAGGAAGTGGAGTATTTTAGATAAAATTTGACGAATCTGTGGATAACGTGCAAAATAATATGGGATCTCGTTAGTAGTGTCGACTAATAATTCTTAATTATATATTTATTAAGTAAAATGATTCCATCAAGAATAGTGATTTTCAGAGATGGAAATTTATTTCTAGAAATGCGTGTTCACATAAAAATATATATGACGCAAGAAATACAATGTTCAAAGAAGCACTCCATCTTACAAACCAACTAGTTTTATCATTAAAAATAATGAAAAAATAAATAATGCAATTTACTTATTTTTAATATAATTTACGACAAATAAAAAATGGAAGAAAATGAGTAAATAAATGTCATAATTCATTAGTAATTATTTTAATTTTAAATAAGATCGAATAAACTGTACAAAATAAAATTTCAATATAGTGAAAAAAATGACAGTACTCTCATAATATAGCTAACTTCACGATTGCATTATACATTGTAAATATGAAATTTTACCAAAAAAGCAATCAAAAGGTTTACGTTATTATTTTAATTTAAATATTTTAAACTATTTTATTTTAAATATTTTAAACTATTTTATTTTAAAATTCCTATAATCATTAAATATCCTCTGGCATGTATAGTCCGACCAGAATTATGAGGATATGCAATGAAAATTCAAATTCAAATTCAAATTTTTCATACATATAAATTAAACAAACTTTTTGATTGCCTTCTATGAAAATGTTGAGATTTTATCCCAATAACTATTTCACTAAAATTCGATTACCTGACATGAATAAGGTTGATGAATAGTTTTCTTAATTAATAAATTATTTACGGTTTTAAAACAACAAATTTTATTTGGAGACACTTGAAAATATGAATCATGATAACTTAATGCTCCTTACAATCCAATAAAATCATAAAGAAAAATTTTTTAAATATTTTTTTTAATAAATATTTCAAAGAAAGAAATTATTTTATTTTGTTGCTATATAACAAAAGATCAATAAAATTTTTAAAAATAAGCAAAAATTTTATTGATCTATTCACTAGATAATTATATTATATTTAATTATATAACAACAAAAACCTTTAAAAATTATGAATTATTTTATTTCATAAATTATAAAAATCGGTTTGGATAGAAGATGGTTAGAAGCATTAAAACAATGAATCTCAAGTATCTCGGTTTAAATTAAACTAATTTCAAAATATAAAATTTCAAATATCTAAAATTTAGATCGAATAAAAAGAAAAGTCTTCTAATCAGGAAAATTTATTGTAATATAAAATGTGAAGTTTAGTGATAATTCTGAAGATCAAAAAATTTAAATCTGTTTATGAAAAGATCGATGAAAGGCTTTATAAATTCAAATGTGTTTATTTTATTTGTTAATAAGTGATGTATAGATGAAATTCGTTTTTTAAAATAAAAACATAACTTTCAGCACCGAGAAAATGTGGATAAAATCATATATCTTATGAGATTAATTTATTGAAAGCGCGCACACGACAGCAGATAAATTTAATTAGTAACCAAATATAAAAAATTTATTAAATGTCCTTTCACATTATTATTACAATTATTATAATTAAAATTAAATTATTAAGCTACAGGTTCTTTTAAAATTTACATGTGGAACTTTTGTACGTCAATTTGAGTTTTTGGATATTAGGAAAGAATAAAAATTATTTTAGTTTATGATAGATTATAGGAATAGTGTAACATATGCATGACACTGTAAAACATATATTCAAGATACGTGGATTTTTTCATTTGAATAGTATACGGATAGGCTATATTACATTGTAAAAATTAAGAGTTAGTATATAATAGACGACACAAACTATAGGGTTTCTCAAAAGAAACTAACATTTTAAATATAGCAAAATTAGGTTTGAAAAAACCTGTTATTTTATTTAAATCCAAATTACAACAAATTATGAAATACGTCATGGTATAAAGTTATATCTTAACATTCTTTTGTTGAAGTTTTACATGGTATTTTGGGTCATTTATTACTACTCACGCAGCTATCTTTCAATTCTTAAAATGTCTTATAACCATTAATATTGTCTCTTCATTATGTATCTCCACAAGAAACTTACAGTGGTGTAAAATTAAACGATTTTCTTGTTAATTGATGTTCAATTTTTCGAAAGAGCTCGACTTTGCATGTAATTACCAAATTGTTTCACTAGATGTTTGGCATGTGACGCTGTTTTTCAAAAGCAAAGATTGTTTAAGTCAATATAATAAAGTTCAGCACATATTTATGACGCATTAGTTACATTCAAATTTCTTGATTTCAAATGATCAATTGTCTTTATTAACATACTTAGAATGAAAATAAACTTCATCATACAGCAAAAAGCTTCAATACAAAATTCGATATAGAATGCTCATCGATATGTTCAGTTTTGAGTGCTTTATGGTATTGAATAATTCTCAGCACTTTCTTAAATTATCCGTTTATTTTGTAGTACAAGAACTTTTTTGAGTTTCTAACAAAATCCAACTTTCAGAAATTTCTTAATTATTTCTTCATTTTTCTTTAAATTTTTTGATTTGTGATTGCCAAATATGGTACATATTTCCCGAATCTTTTTTGCAAAATATTCCCCATTTTAATAGTAAATTTTTATAATTTGAATATTAGCCCAACATTATATGATTTCATATTCTCAAACTCAAACCTTCTGCTATTATATATAAAAAAGTAATGTTCAGATTTTAAACCTTTATATATACTTTATTTTAAAATGTTAGCAAATTTTGAGAAACCATATATTTGAAGAAAACTTGACAATCTTTGAAAGTTTATAAGCTGATTGTATAAAACTAAGAAAGATTTTCAATCAATTTCGTATTTGGAAATCTTTATTTATTGCAACGAACCATGAAAAAAATGGTATCGAATCGGAACTCTTATAAATGAGAAAATTTTTATGAATAACGATCAATTAATGGATGGTATCATAGTCGAAATAATAAAGAAATGAATTTTATTATAATTCACGATAAGTTTTATAAAACGAGCCACTTTGTTATATTCAGGAAATCAAGAAATTTATTTTAGTTAATGAAAATATTAAAGTGAATTTTATTAAAAATAAGCTTTTAATCTTAATAACCTGAATTATATTTTTAAAGTTTTTTATTTTTGTTTAAAGCTATAAAACTTTATTAGAACACATGCATTATTTGTTACAGCTAGGCTGAGGTTTATGTACATGCATAAACACTTCCCGGCACAATTTGTTTATACAAACTTGCAAGTAACGAACCGATGCATTGTGATGACAAATATCAAAACTAGATTAATAAGCGTTATGTTCAAATGTGTTTTATTAATATTTTTGAACACTAGTTTTGAAATTCAAATCAGTGAAAGTTTTCACCAATGTCATTCAAGAATTATACAATAATACAACTTTTACTCTATATTTCTTTGTCATTTGCGTGAATATTCTGATTTGTAGACATTTAAAGTTCAGAATTTTGCAATGATCTTTAATATACAAACTTTTGAATGAATCACACACGAACTATTCGGATAATTCCGATGAATTTTAAAGATTGAAGTCGTCAATAATTTTAAATTATAGTCATAGAATAGACATAAGCAATTCTTTCTAAGAAAGGATTTAATAAATGATGATAATAAATTACGAATGACTGCATTTGATCAAATAGTGTTGATATTTAGAAGCCCATTCAATTTTGAGAATGTATTTGAGTTTTTTAAAAAAATCGGAAACTTAATACTAAAAAATGTAATAAATGCTCATTAATAAATTGTGTATGTGTAACAATTCGTCAAATGACAATTAATAATTATTCTAAAGCATTATTTAAACTTACCCGTCTTGTTTGCCTACGACCTTGAGTATCCAATCCAACAGAAGACTTTAATTAAAATATATTTATAAATTATTAAATATTTAAAATTACAAAAACAATAAACATGGTATATTATAAAGGTATATTTTTCAGTTAGGATATTAAATATGAAATAAATATCGTAAATTATAATATAAAGGAAGAAAATGAAATTATAATTGGGAAAATTATCAAAAATTTTCTAATAAACTCACGTGAATAATTCGACAATTGCAAAATAAAATTGATACATTGACAAATAATCAAACTCAACAAACGTTAATATTTGAAATTGAACGAGTACAATTTAAAAAAATGAACAATTTCTTTTCAAGTATAAAATAATTAGACATTGTTGGAATAAAATACACTCAAATAAAGCTATCTGTTATAATATCAAGATATATTTCCATAAAATACCGTAAACATACATTGAATATGATTTCTATATTAATATCCAATACAACAACAACAATAATATTATTATTATTATTATTATTATTATTATTATTATTATTATTATTATTATTATTATTATAAAGTTCACTAACTAGAATAATACAAGTGATTTATGGCTGTTTATTGAATTTTCCGCAAATTTTTAAATAAACGAAATTTATTATTTAATTCATAATTCGTGTTTTTATTATATAGTATATAATATTTTATAATATATACTATAACTTAAAATATTTCTAAGTAATACACAAACTAGAAATATAATAAAACACCAGATTAAATAATTTAATTTACCATTGACTCCAATCGACTTCCTAAGTGTACACTTGATCGGCGATTCATGGGTAAATTTTCTTTGCATTCCGATTGAGTTCGTTTAAATTCTCGAATAGCAGACCTAGGACCTTGTTCCATAGCCCTATTTATTAACTGAAGTGGATTTAGAGTATTTTGAACTTGAAGAGGGTTAGCATCATCTTCTTCAGAGCTGTCTGAGTCCTAAGTTTGGTATTTCATTTTGAAATTTGTAAATAATTTAGTACTTTGGTGTCCTTATTTATTTCCATTATAATTTTATTTTGATTATCCAAACTCTTGCGCGAAGACTCTGTTGTACATCTACTTTCACTAATAGGCTTTAGCAAATTTCTAGAATGACTTGTAACAACATTTACAGCATTGGCTACTCCTTGCGAATCCAAGGAATCCACAGGACATTTTTTATTTTGGTTGTTTGATGTATTTTTATCAAATGTATCTTCAGATGTAATTGTCATTTTTTTTGAACAAGATTCATCAACATTTTCTTCTATATCTTCATCATCTTCTTCGGGATCACCCTCGAAAAGATAATAGTCACCGGATCGAACCACTGAATTAAGTTGTATTTATCGAAATCTTTAATAATGAATCCAGCATTTTAAAACTATCAAAGGTTTTGGTACTCAAAAATAAAATTCAATATTTTTCTTATTTAATACAATTAGTTTTTATGAAATGTGAAAACTTTGGAAAAACTTGAAAATTTCAAAATCAGATGTTATCTTGTCACAAAATACCATTATAAGTCATAAATGGAAAATAAACGACTATATTAGCATTATAAACGACATTCTTAACCGATGTGCATTTTTAACAAGTAAAAAGATATTCGAGTGTATAAATAAAAAACTTATTTTATATTACATTCTTTTTATGATTAATATTGAAAGTATTCATTATTAGTGAAATTAAATATTAAAGGCAAAAAATAGTTGCCCACTTAGATGACAATATTGTTAAAATCCTAAAATTCCTTTTCTAAATACCATGTCAAGTTTCACTGACAGTGAGGACAATTTACACTCATATGACTTTTCATTTCCTCTACTAATTGCGCGATTTTGCGTTTCTTTCATTTGCGAGATTTTCTTAAGAATGTTTGAGTGGCGTCTTCTTCTTATTAATAATATAATTCAAATAAATATAGTTGACGTGTTTAGTAAGTGTTAAGGCGACCAATATTTCAAAAGACGATAAAAAACACAAGATTGATATCTAGTCAGTGACTGTTGAATTTGATAAAGAAGTTTCGGAAATACTGAGATTTATAGTTTTAAATATATTAATTTTGGGATGATGACTTCATGATCGATAAGATGATCAAGCATTATGCGACTTCCAACATCAATTCAAATTTCGCTTATTTGTTTAGAGCATAATTAATTATTTTACCTTACTCCGTGCCCGAACAATGATAGTAAATTCTAATATAATAAAATTCTATAATATCATTTACAATTTCGTTTATCTTCATTTCTTACAGAATTATAGATCAATGTTTTGTTTTCTATTTAAAATAAACTTTCGCTACAACCTTGTTCAAATGGATTACGGAAATAATTTAGACTTGGAATTAATTTGTTCCAGATTATTCATTATTTCCAGGGCTAAATTATTTATACACTCCGTTCAAATTTTTTATTATTTAGATATGATCAGCAGTGATTTAGGTGTTTCAGAGAAAATTTATCAAAATAAAAGTTTATATTTTAATGGGAATTTAATTTTAAAATGAATAAAAGCGTAATAAACCTAAATAATGTTCATTCAGTTCTGGTTTTCCGTGTTGAGCTTGGCGTTGAATGATTTTATCAATTTTCTTTTTAATCTTATCCAAAACACATTCTTCTTTCAATTTTTGCTCCCGAATAGATGCCATCATTTTTCTATTAATTAAATATGCTCCTCTGAAGGTAGAGTTAAACATAATACAAATATATAAATACACCTAGAAGCAAATCTATTTTGAACATTGAGATCTAGCACAACATGACAAAAGTTTTTTGTCATAAATATCTTTCGTTGTAAGATTATAAAAAGGAAACAAGTGACATCCCAATGCAATCCGCTTTCGACTGAAGAGCAAGTATCTCCATGCACTAAAATCATTTAAAAAACTCGTTCATTGATAAATATGAATAATCAACAAAATAGGTGGATTTTAACATAGTAAAAACTCATTAAATTTGAAGGAATTTATCAGAGATATCACAAACTAATAAAACTTATAGCTAAAATAGATAAATGATTACAGTACATTTCTCCACTACAATAAATTTTATTTTATTCAGGATGATACGAAACCCGATATAAAGAAATTATTTTAGGAATAACAAAAACAGATATCTTAACTGTGAAACAATACATTAAGAACATTTTATGGCTTTTACTTATGAGGAATAAGAAAATAAACTAGAAATAATGATAAAATTAGTATTATAATACTTTAAGCGTTAATTTTTATTCTACAAGTTAATATTAGCTTTTTTCAATGCGAAATTTAATTTGGTGTCGGCCCACTGAAACACCCGCTATTTCCAATGTTTATAATGTGGGGTAATAGTTACTTTTGGTGATAAAATAAACTTCTAATGCATTATAATGTACTTTAAATAATTTTTCTAAAATATGCTAATTTTTCAATCTTCTGGATTATGAAAAAAATTTGTTTAAATTATAAAATAATTTTTTTTAAACCCATGTTTGAATGTTTTATAATATGAATTATTTTAGCAGTAACAAATTTTCCGTTTTAAATTTTCTAAAATTTCAAAATAAAAACAATGAATTATTTAGCATATAATGACTGTTTCATTTCGCGTTGGTGAATAATTTTTGAATAAATTTATTTAGCAGTAACCGTTATTATGAATAGAAGTTAAACGGTTCTCGGATGATTTTAGTGACATTAGATATGATATCTAACGATAGACTAATTTCAAGCAAATTTGAGTTTCATCAACACCATGTAGGAAACCCATTTCTAATCCAAATCAAGCCATAAAGAACTTGACCTCTCAACCACCCAGCCTCTTCTAATAACGCATTTTTACCGCTCTTATCAACAATATAAATATATTTGACATCTTTCAAATTAATGGTAAATTAAGCAATGGAATCAACAATAGTAAGTTATAATTGAATGACATCAAATAGTTGTCGAATGACTAACTTGGCTAAAATAGTTTGGTTTGAAGTTAAAAATTCAGTCAAAATCTTCTTTTAATACTCGAGTCATTTTTCAAAATTCAAAATGTTTCGGGAGCCGCAAACAAATATACGTATTCAAAAGATATGCAAAAAAATGATAGATTAAAATTATATTCGTAGCAAATTTGATACAAATTATTTTGATATCTTTTTTAGCTTGGACGAAAACAAAATTTGTTACAACGTTGCATTTATTCTTTATATTTGTGATGAGTAATTTAAAAGACACTTTGAGACACATACTCAATGACAATAATTATTAAATATAATGAAAAAATAAAAAGCGAATCAAGTACATTTATCAGGAGTCACAAATAAACCTTCAAAAAGCCGCATGCGGCTCACGAGCCACAGGTTGGCCTCCCCTGTTATATATCAATATTAGTTTTATATCTAACACAGATTCTTTAAGTTTATTTTCAAGTGTTACTTTATAGATAATATTTAAGTTCCTGTTGGTGATTAAGTTATAAATTTTAGACCAAATAGATAGAATTCAGAAGTTATTTGCAATTCCAGACTTGATTAAGATTTAAGTTGGACAAGTTTCTCAGAACATGTTCAATTAGATAACAGAATCCCATTATAATTTTCAGAATATTTTTTAGTAATAAAAATGAAATTGGATATTTAAACTGCATTATTAATTATGTATAGCAAGAGGTTATATTTTGAAGTAGTCATTTAATTATAAAAGTATTTATATAATTGACATAGAATACCAAAGGTTATTTTCAATTTCGAGATAGTACTTGCATAAGGTGTGTTCAAAAAACAACTTCAAAACTGCTCTACTTTTTTATTTTACCATATATCATGATGAAATTTGAAACAAAATAAAAAAAACATTAACCAGAAATATTTTTTGAGATGATTCCAGAAACTCTCAAAAGTGCGAATTTTAAATGCACATGGATGGTTGATGGCTTTTCGAAAGTTACATTGCATAATGGTAGTAGGAAAGGTCTGGTAAGAATATGTAATATCCCCTGGTGTAATACTAATAAAGAAATGGTAAGAGGTGCCGCTGCAGACATTCTTCAATGTAAATGGAGGCCTCAGAATGGGATTTTTCGGACCAACAACGAGGAAAATCCACGCCTTAACACTGCATCACACGCCAATACTTGCCAGCAAAGTTTTCATGGAATATGAGGCATTTCTCTCATGTGGCTAGTTTCATGAGGATTTGACCTACCCTTCCACCAGGCTTTTTTGACGAAATTTAGCCATCTACACACATTTTCTGCCACTTCCCAACTTTCTTGTCATAGTACTCTCCTTTATATATCTATATGATTTTAAAAATACCTTGTCTTAACAAAAGACCTGCGGATTTATTTACAGTTGCAGTCATAAAATGAGTCTTAGAGAATCATTCGCGAAACTATTCATGTGCAAATCTTTGAAAAACAACAAAACTAACAATGAAGTTAAATGAGAATGCATCTTAAATATTTTAGTTATTATTTTGAAACAAAAATTATTAGAATAAATTAAAAAACCAAAAAGGTCTACAATTTTTAAATTTTATGAACTTTTTAGTGGACACGCCTGATTTGGAATGTATTACTTTTCTTGAATTAAAAATTCTGCGATTTTTGAGATAATCAATATAACAATGTCTATCTTCTCCATCATTGTCTATTTCCATTTTATTTTATTACTTCTTTGGACTATGATCAATATTTTAAATAAAACAAAATATTGGATGATAGTTGTCATTTCAGTAAGTTAAATTAAATGAAAATGCCAAAAAATCCCAGTAAAATTAATCAAATTTATTGTTAAAACAAAAGTTTAAAAAATAAAGAATTTTGGTTTAAACGGATTTAATTTTTGTTTTGTTTGAATATTGAGTGTAAAATGTTAAATTGAATAAAAATTTTAAATAAATTATTTCTAATTTTGTTAATTGATCTCCCGCAAATATTACCCAGATTATATACCAAATGCTCTAAAATCATATCATAAAAGTTTAATAGTTAAAGGGCTATTAGAAAAATTGAAGGCTCAAGGTTGTCTCGATGCTAAACCTATTAAATAATTATTATATTCTTAAATTTCATTCATCTAAAAAGATAGATTACGAGAACAATTAAGGCTACATATATAGTCTACTAATTGAATCGTGCGATTAATTGAACAAGAAGTCAATTGTGTGAATAACCAATAGTCTGAAAAAGAAAATACTATAAAGGAAATTTTCTACATTTGATTATTCTATAATTTTAGAGTACAATCATGTCTTTCTATATCACTAATTTTAGGTAATTTAAAATATGGATATTGAAAAAGATTTTTGACAATGACAAATACTATCAAAGTTTTATTTTAAGCAACTAAAAGATTTTAATTTTATATCTTTTAATTATGCCATATACAGTAATACCTCGTACAACGCTCTATATGCGTTCACTTCACATAAAGATGGGCTTAATGAAAAATTTCCTACCAGCTATAAATAAAATGGAACTGAGTTTCAGTATCTCAAGTTCCAATTCTCTAAGATTTCTGATGCAAAACTTAAGGCAGGTATATTTATTGGACCTCAGACCTGCAAGGTACTGTATAATCATAGATTATCTGATGTCAAGGAACTTGCATCCTGAAATGACTTAAAATTTATTTTTAGCGATTTCCTTAGCGATCAAAGAGCTGAGAACTATGAACAGTTAATAGGCGACATGTTGTGCCAGTACCGTAACATGGAATGCAGAATGTCATTAAAATGTATTTTTGCATTCACATTTGAATGTTTTCCCTGTGAATCTTTAAGAATCTAAGTGATGAGCAGAGAGGACGTAATGAAAACATATTCCGAGGAAGCTTCGAACCCAATATGATGGATGATTCTTCGGGGGGAAACAACTATTTCTACAGGCGAAAGAGAACATACAAAAGCGTTTATTTGATGGATCTGTAAACTACTTTGATTTAAGTAATGTTAACATAAATTCTAGAACTTTTGTCTAACTAACCTTAGTCCCTAAGTATTTTTAAAAATCTACGTATTCACTTTTACAATTTGCAATTGCCAACCAATAATCTGACGTGATAGAGAATTTTGGATAACATTTTTGAAGGTAGCGGGACAAAATGGAATGAGGACATAATGGTATTGTACAAAATTGTACTAGGATTATAGGATTAAATGGCATAGACAAAATGAATATAAAAAAAACGAACTAGACTGATAGATAAGCAATAAAAATACATTTTAATAAATATCATGTCCAATACCATTTTGTCCTAGAACGTTTTTGAATCCTGTGCCCTTTTCAAGTTATAAAAAAGTTTTTGTTGCCAAGTATTTCTCAAAAAAATTATATTTACAGATGAAACAAGTATTGTGTATTTTATTTTAGTCATTACTATTGAACTTAAAATGCTTTTTTAGAAATACAACAGTTTAATATAATAACTAAAACCTATTAGTTATATGATATTTTTGATTAAGATCAAAAATAAATTATGAGTCCATATAACAAAAAATTGTATTATAGAAAATAACAATGTGGATGGGACAATTTGGACGATATAGTTAAACACAGATGACAGTTGTGAGGAAATACGATTAGAAAAATCTCAAATTTATGTATTGCGAAATGCAGTGTATAATATAATATAATATTTCATAATTTCAAATTTACTTTGGTTAATAGCTATCATACTTCTATCCCAAGACATTGGATTGATGCATTGAACACCAAATAAAGGAATCATCCAACAGAATTTTTTGCTTATCATCCAATCCATATAAGCGCATCCAATTAATTGAAGAGTACATTTTGAAAGGATAACGAAAAAATTGTAATAGATAATAACATTCCAACTAATACATAGTATTAATATTGCATAGAGAAATCACTAAAAAATACGATGCAATGAGATTGCTTCTTTTGCGTAGCATGATATTTTGGCCCATCCATAGATAAATAAATGCCAAAATCATATAACCCAGACAAAATAAAGTTATCCAAAAAACACCCGTTGTAAAAACAATTGCCAAACTGAGCCAATATGACCAATAAAATATTGCATGTTTCAAATAATCAACGTAGGAACTAAAAACATTATCGTTTAAAAGAATTAAAAAATATAACGATAATGGAAAAATATCCAAATTTCATTCAGTCAAAAAAATATCTCCTTAAAAGCACGAATTATATTAATTTGGATATTTTCCATTTTTTTAATTTAAAATTTAAAAAATTTTTAATTCATAATTATTAATATGAAAATTTCAAATAATAAATGAGAATAGATAATAATACTCTTTAGTGCTGACAAAATCTTTATCGATAGTCTTTGGCAATTCATTGCAGAGAATGGGTCTGTTCTTTCCACCACCATAATTATTAACCGCTACTGAATTTTCAATTATAAATACTCTGTACTGAAGAGCCACAAATACAAATTGAAAGAAGTCCGCTAAATTTAACAATGTTAGAATTTGGTGAATAATAATAATTGTTAATTAATTAGTAATTTATTGTTAATAATTTATTTTAAGTTAGACGTAAATTTTACCCATTATTTTTTTAGCAGAAGGGGGATATTCATAACTTGGTAAAAATAGCCATCTTTGAAGATTTTCTTTAAGGCTTGTAAATGGATACTCTAAAATGTAATAGTGAAGAAAATTCGTAAAAGATGAGTCTTTATTATTAAAGACATACTTTTACAGAGTCCTGGCGGCAGTCCAACATAAATAGCATATTCAATTGGAAGTAAAACGCCTAAAAATAGCATATATGGCAACCAAATTTTAGAACATATTCTCCTTTGCGTACACAGGAAAATGAGAAGTAATATTAAATAAACGAGTGAATAAACATCAACTCGTAAACATGCAACGATAACCGTGACAATAAAACTCAGCTAGTGAATATGAAATAATATAAATATATATGAAACAATTTACTTCAAGTCCAAGTTTGTAGAAAGCAAAATTTATGCAGAATTTAAATAAGTTTATTAAACTATCATCGATGCTTTGTACGGTAGTTTCAGGGAAAATAATTCCAGTTTCGGGTTTTGTTGCATTTGGACATTTATAAAATTGCCGTTGATGATACTTTACGACGTGCCACAGAGCACAAACAACTAATACAGCAGTCCATTTCTTGATGAAATGCCAACAAAATTTATTTAATAATAAATAAATTTTACTAACCCAAATATGGTCTTGAAAGTTATTTACTTTTTCTAATCCTATCCATTTTGCATTATCAATTTGATCCATTGATTTGTTAAAATTTGTTGTCTAAACAAACATTTCAAATGAAATATAAGTTCTAAAATATAAAAATTTTAATATAAATTTTTTTCTTCACTTCTGGTTAAAATATATAAGATTTACTTAATTTTAAATTTGTCAGTGTATTGATCTAAAGTGCCAAAAATTGAGACAATTCTATAATAATCATAATAAAAATAGTATTAATAATAATAATAATAATAATAATAATAATAATAATAATAATAATAATAATAATAATAATAATAATATTTTCTCAATTTTGACTATGATAAAAAATACCCTTTAGACTTTTATTAATGATCTCATTTCAGTGTTTACAACACTTAAGTTAGCCAAAACTTACTAATTTCATATTACAGGAAACCCTCGATTAACGCGGTTAATTGGTTCCCGAAAAACGACGTGTTAATCAAAACCTCGTTATTTGAAGTTAATAAGCAATGTGAAAAATTATAATTCGTTCCAAGTCCTTCAGAATAGCAACCAACATTTCTTTAAATACAATTTTTATCGCTATTTAGAAACGAAGGATAATAATATATATTTGCGGCAATTTAATTCGAACAGTTATAATTGAAACAGTAAATAAAGCATTAAGTATCCACTAACTTATTCATATTTGGTAGCAATTAAAACATATTTTTCTGTGAGGTAATTGATGTTGAAAAATCAGAAGTATTTAGCATACATACGGGTAATAAGTAATTCCTTTAAACTTGTGCTAATGATCATTGATAATAAAGAGTTTAGCATAGATTATTTATTTATTTATTACTATATTAAAATGATATGCATATTATTAATTAATTTATTTAATAATTGAAAAATAGATATTGAAAGAAAGTATATAAACTTACAAAAGCGGAACAATTTGTTGACCAATTGAATTTATTAACTGTTTTCAGTTGGTAGATCATTTTCATCAAAACCGTCAATGAGCACCAAAAGAATGATCCGGTAACTAACATTGTATGGAGCTTATGAAAGGGAAATCCAACAACAACCATTATAATCAATATTGTGTTACAGGCATTTTCCTAACAATTATAGTTTAAATATTTAAAAATATAAAAAGGGATTTATACAACATTTTTAATGTGTAATTCCACGCCTTTTAGTTGATTCTATTTATATTTCTCTCACTGTATTAAAATCATTATTTATTTGAAGACTTTTGTCTTAAAATTTTCTTGTGGTTTACATTAAATATTTACAATGGGAATTTTTTTGAATCTCAAATCTGAAACTTCTTTTTGCATTTTTGTATTTCTATCGTTAGATAATGTCAGAAACTTGTATTTTACATTATGGTTCATGGCTTGCGGTACGCTGAAAAAGTTAAAAATAATTTTAAAAAAATGTATTTATTAAAAAACTTGAAGACTATGAATCAGTAAATATATCGATTTTTTGAATTTCACAATTGTGAATATCAAAAACATCGATATATTTACTGATTCATAGTATTCAGGCTTTTTAATAAATACAATGGAAAAGAAATCAGTCGTGAAATTTGAATCAAAAAGTTCTTATAATTCTTAAAAAAAATTGTAATTTAATAAAAATGAACAATATTTTATCAATATCGATAATATAAAACTAGTGCCAAAATCTTTAAAAAATAAATGTAATACTAACTTCATTTATACATGCAGAAACAATTGAAAATACGACAATTTTCGTAAAGTGACATTCGAAAAATCGCCAAACTTTCGCATATATAACTTCAAAAAATTGTTTCAACTTCTCTATAATGATTTGAAAGGCACTGTTGACATCTTCAATGAACGCTAAAGAAGAAAAAATAAAACTAATGTGAATAAAATATGACAAATTTTTAAACAGATTGTTAAATTCAATTATTTAATCGGAAATAACTTTTAATAGCAAAAAAAAATTAATAGCAAATCGTAGAAGCTTATTATACAAATCGCCAGCAGACATGCCAAATGTACTATAAATATATTATATCTCTAGCAATTACAATTTATTTGACAAATTTCTTTGAATTTAATTTGTGTTTATTCATTATCATACAATTATGATACAAAGTGTATATTTACCAGAAACATTTGATGTAGAAGAACTTGATGCTGAAATATTTAAATTATCTTCAAATTGACCAACTTCTCTGCTATCGCCATACCTAAAAAAATTAGTGGAGGTAAATAACTCCTAAAAAATATTTAATAATAATAATATTAAACAAGTGAATGATAATATAAGCCTTTTGCTGCAAAGTATATATAGAATAAAATGAAATAATTTTCGATTATAAAAATAATCCTTATCAATTTCCATTTTTTTCCATTTTCCACTCTGATTTATTTTCAATTGGCAATGTATTTATAAAAAAAATTGACTATGAATCAGTAAAAATATAAAAAAACATCGATATCTTTACTTATTCATAGTCAATTTTTTTAATAAAATTATTTCATTTTATTCAATATATATTTTGCACCAAAAGGCTTATATTATCATTTAATTTTATAACATTTAACATTGCCTCTTTAAATCTGACATTTTTCTTTTGGATGTTTCCATTGACTAAAATTTCTTGATAGCAGCATTAATTAAATGTTTAAAAATTAAATGATAATTTAATGCTTTTGCTGCGAAGTATATATTTAATAAAATGAAAGAATTCTCAACTATAAAAATAGTCCTTTTCAATTTCCTGGTATTTAGTTGTTTCAATTTTCAACTGCTTTTTGATCTTCTATTTTATTTCCATTTTCTTTATTATCATTGGTTAAAAATAAACTAAATCTAAATAAAACTTTTTTGAAGAATTTAAAATTGTTTTAATTAAATTTCCTCTAAAATTCAGAGGATTTTTTTAATTTTTAAAGCTTCTATAATAAATCTTTAAGGCCTAGGTGCTTCAAAAACATCGATATGTCTAAGATGGGTGTTGAATGGCATGCAAAAAAATGCTGTTAAGCCGTCAACGGCTGAGAGCTGTTTTAAAAAATGTGGGTTCTGCTCGGATATCACGGTTAAACCAGATATTATAACTGAGATCGAACAAGACGTAACAGATTTAGCTAAGAAGCTTGATTTCGACTTTGAACTTAGTGAGCTTGACATTTCTCTTGAACAAAACTGTTTTGAGAGTGACTGGGAAGAAAAACTGATTTCTTCTTACACTAGTTTGGATGATGCATCAAGTGAGGTTTCTGAACCAAACGAAGAAGAATCTGATTTACCAAAAATTGATTTAAAAACATCTTTATCTTATATTCAGCAGATTAAGAATCTTGGAATGGAACTGGGTGACAATAAATTAGTTGACATAATGTTTCAAGCTGAACAAAAGTTGACGAATATGATAGTTTTTGATAACAGTGAAATCGAAGAACCAAACAACATTAGATGAGTTTTTATAATAAAATCTTCAATTTAAGTCTAGTTTTCTTTATAAAAATAAAATCCTCTCTAATAGGACCACCTCTAGTAAAGACCACTTTTGGTCCGGAACCAAGGGTGGTCCTATTAGAGAGGTTTCACTGTATTTGTAAAAAATGAAATAATAATTAAAATGAAAATACAAATACAAAATACTTAAAATCTCACAGAAATCTATTCATCGAAGACAATTTAAGAAATGGTTTGTGGAAATATCGAACTTGGACAATAATTACAACAAGAAAGACAACTGGTGTCAGAAGACCTTTAAATAGATCAGATGCTTCATATGTTTTCAATCCTATGTCTTGTAAACTGAAAAAAATTAATTTTAAAAATAAAATAGCATTATTTTTCCAGATTAAAATTTATTAAAAAGAAATATATCAAGGAAATTAATTAAAGTTTTTAAAAACATACATTTCTTCAGATAATCCAGTTTTATTTTTCCAAAGGTATGGGAATTGATTAAATTGATATGTGTAAATGCACAGAAGAACAATGACACTGTAGACAATAACAAACCACCAGAAGACATACATCTGCTTTCTCCAGAATGAATAAGAAAACTGAAAATTATTAAACTCTGAATAAATTTTGTTCTGTTCTATTTACCATAAATGTCATAAGGAAATAGACTAGCAAAAGCATATAAACTATTCGAAATACAACTACCGGTTCTTGGATAGATACAAATAGCATTGCAAAGCAGCAGACAAGAATCCAATATTTTTCACAAATTCCATTTAAAAAGGATACTATATAATAATATCAAATTTTATAAATTTCCAAATTGTAGTAAATACCAATTTTTTTATAGATCATATTGTCGACATTGCCAAAATAGGCTTCAGAATCTGCATTGCTACTTTGGTCAAATTTTGAATCATTCAAAATCTCATTTTGCTTTGATGCATTCAACAGGGTCTCAGTCATAAAAAGACGCAAAGTCAGCCAAAATATAACCAAGAAACTAGTCTTAATAACAAATGGGTATTTTAAAACTTAGTATAAAAAATTTTAGTTAAAAATTAAATAATCGTACATAATGCAATACACAAATTAGAAAAGAGAACCAAACAATATCGTCATGATTTAAATTGCATTTAACAATTTGAAATAGATGGGCCAGAAATTTGGCAACATTAAATTGTCAAATTGATTTATAGAAATCACTTTTTGACAGTGAAATATTCGAGAAACATAAGGTATGAACAAAGTGAAGCTTGGAATTAAATTTTCAATATCTCATGATTTATTGCATCAAACTATTGAAATTTTCGCATTACTGATAAATTTTTTAAATAAATTATATTTTTAATAACTCACTTTACTTTTGCTTCTTTGTTAGTCATGGAAAGTTGCAATGTGACACTAGAAAAAACTCTAAAATTGCTTATTTTTATAATTAAAAAATCCCGTAATAATGCCCATATTTTTTACTAGTGTTGTGTATACTTAATGTTAGCATTTTTAATTTTAGCATCTTTCTTCCATTCTATAGTAAATGCCCATAATAATTTTTACACCAATTTAAATCGAGAAACGAAGCATCAAAAGAGATAATTTAAAATTGAAATTAATTCTTTTAAAGTATTCAGAAAATGGTTTAAAATATTGATCGAAATCGTGGAAAAGAGAGAAAATTACTATAATCATATAAAAATTTATTTGTGAATGAATTTTAGAATTCTTTTAAAAACCGGATTTAAATAAAAATTTAATAAATCATACTGCTTTTGAAATAATGACATAATTACGTCATGCCAAAAATGACCATTTTTGACCCACCCATCCGCCAATTCATGTTTGATCACATTTCTGTTGATCCACCAACTCACCCACATAGTGACGTCATTTTATTGTTTACGAAATGAGGGTAACCTAGTGGTACTATACGGCCTCTAGACTAATCTAGAGCTTCTGTACCAAAAATAATTGTTAGTCATCGTTGTCTAGTCAAAGTATCACTGTAGCATAGTAGCAGAGGAAGATTGTTGCAATAATAATTCTTGTGGTCAATAAAATACAACTAGCGTGACGTCACATTCAGCTCAACTCATCCACCTAGCCACGTCATGTTTTCAAAGAACCCACTTGCCCACTCTCGAGCGTGACCTAATTATGCAATGACCTCTAACTATATAATAATAAATACGAAAGTTATATTTCACAAAACATTATAATTAACATTGAAAAAAAGAAAAATTAAATAACAATTTAACTTACCATATTTTATAGTTTTGTGTAACAATCAAAGTAATTTAAAAAATAATACAAAACATACTTTGATAAATTGAATGGATTATATTTTATACAAGGAATATTTACATTTTTGTTACTCTATCAAATAAAGAGTGTCCTAAAAATTTGTCCAAAGTTTTTACACAAATTTAACATTTATTTTAAATATAGTGCTATAGTAGAAATTCAAAATTTATAACCTATAATTAAGCAAAGCATTTTAAAATACAAATACACCACGTTACGCTGCTTTAGTTCATGTTATGTTAAAAAAACTATTAGGGCCTTACTTGATTTCATATAAATTATAATTTATATTTTGTACTGAATATAAATAATTTACAAATTTATTAAAGGTGATAATGTTTTACATACTTACCATTACTGCTAAAGGTCCTGTGGGAATCGCCCACTTGTGAAATCCAATTTCCGAAAGATCTATTTTAGATCCGCTCGCTGTAATTGAAAATTCCGGTAATTCAGTCAAATTAAAGCCATATATGTATTGGATTATAATCAAAGCAGTAGCATATAACACAATCAATGGACTCATGTACAGACAAGCTTTTCTAGAGTCTGGCATCATCCAAAGATAGCAAGCTGATAAAAGAAGAATAAATGACATCCATGATTTATATGTCACACTCCATGCCTAAACAAAAAAATACTTAAATATTTGCTGAAATTAAATTTGATCTATTTAAAAAAATATTTAGGTAATTATTAGAAGTTTAAAAACGCTAAATCGCGCTGAATCTGTGGATTATACGGAAAGGTGATTATGAAGTGATTATATTGAATAAAAAAGTTTATCTATACCTCGTAGCTTAACATCGCAATTTACAGGTTCATATTATCCCTGATATCTGAAATCCTAAATATCCAAAATGTCATCGTTGAACAAACCGGCTTACCAGATATCATATTAATAGTAATTCTTTTAGTCACTTTCCAACCCATAATTTTGAATAAGAATCTCGCTCCTATATATCTAAAGATGGAAATGATTCGATTTTCTATTCATTCTCGCAATCACTATGTTCATAATAGAATTTTAAAAATAATGACTTATTATATTTTATTGGTAATTCATTTAATTTAATCAACTTTAACCATTTCACTGCGTTTAGTTTGTATAACGTCACGCGTAAAATATTTTCTAGTATATAATATATTTTTAATATATCTACGCGATGATGTTTAATCCACTACGCCACGAATCATTAGAACACAACGTAACTCAGCAGCAGTCATTACGAGACCAACGTGTCATACGCAGGGAAAGGGTTAAGTTTTAATTGTCAAAAACATCAATAAAATTTTGGATAAAAAAATTCATTTCATTGAATGTTTTTAAATATATTCATGATACCAAATAAGATTAAGGACTAAATAAAGACTATTGACAATTTTGAATAATACGAAGTAAATATTGGAGAAGGATGCGAAATGAGATTTACTTTTTGAAAAGCCAGTTTTTTAAACATATATAAAAATACAAATCTTTAATTAAATTATAATAATATTAAAATTTTATTATAAATTATTATAAATTAGTTTTGAAAATTATTAATGTTTCTGGAGATAATTTGCGAAAATATTATTGATTAATAAAACATTTTTGCTTGAATTTATAGTAGGTCAAGAGGATGTTGTTGTGATGGCAGGGGAAATTAATGGTGAAGAAAAGAACAATATCGTAAAGTAAGCTTCTTTCATTGTACTTCACATAAACTAAATATTCTAAATGTTTAAATAAAGGCAAGATAATTGGAACACGGCGAATTATGTAATTAAATTTTCAATGAAAATTATTTAAGTGGAAACACATTTAAGGTAAATGTTCTTCTATCGTAGAAGGAATACAAAGAATGATAATGGAAGGAAATAACGCTAACATTTGACAAAGTACTTTTTATTTACATCATACATGCACATCAATCAATTTCTTAATTTGTCTACATGTTATGGAACATTACTAAACTATACTTGAAATTGAAAATATTCTTCAAAGAACAGCGAAAACCCTATCCTACTCACTGTTTAATAATAGACTAAATGGCAATAGTATGATGAGTAGAAAAAATGAAATAGGAATATTTTAAAAAAGTAGTTAATTGTTTTGATTTAAAAAGATATTTGTAATTTATTTTTTAACATAATTGTAAAATAGAAAATCGGAATTTCTTTTTTTAAATAAATGCTAGTTGCCAGAAATTATTTATATTTTTAATGTTTTATGTTTTAATTTACTGTTATACGTTTGCTGTTTCTTTAGATATTTTATGAAACAAAAATCTAATAATTTTCCTTAAAAAATGTGCTTTGATCTAAATCAATTTATAAGTCAGAAATATAATGAATAAAATAACAAATTTTAGTGAAATATCGGGTAGGCGTCTACGAGATAGTCTAATATATATTTTAGATCACATAAACGAGGCAATTTCCATTAAATGTGTACATCTTGTACAAAAATAAAACACCAATCAATACATAATTTGTCAGTGAATGAAAAATAAGTCTCCAACTATTCCCTTGAGATTTTTTATAAACAATGTATCAAACAGCACCGCAAAAATTATCAATACTATCAGATTATTAATATTTGTTCTTGGACAATGCTCCAATAAATATGTTTTAAAATCAGAAACTATCGGTGATATTGATCAATTAAAATAACGTTATTGCAACCGAATATGTAGTATACGAAATCAAAAAGTGAAAGCGAGGGAAAAGCATGGGAAAAATTGAAAAGTATAAAAACAGTACTAAGTGGTTACAAAGAAAATCCAAAGTTAACTACTCATTTTAATGAAGGTAAAAACAAGTTTTAAATATACTACTTCAACAGAGTTCATGATAAATTATGCACATGTTCATTATGCAGATGTTCAGTCAGTTAATTCAATTTTTACCATTTAATCTTAATCCGCAATTTTAGGATATTGAAATTTATTTTTTAAGATATTATATATGTATACTTACATATATAATATCTTTATTTATTAACAACCCGTATAAATTTGACAAATTTAAATGGTTTTACAGTTCTTAACAATTCTATTTAAAAAAATATTGATTAAAATACAAAAATGTCAAATTTATAAGAAAAATAAAATCAATAACGAATACAACAGCTTGACAATATATATCCCAATAAAATTAATAAAAATTTAATTTAATATAATAATTTTCAATACAAAATAATACTTTTAATCTTGTTTTCTTTTGTAATAACTAAATCAGTTGCAAAATTTTAAACGTTGACGATTTAATTATCGAAGTCATGAATAAATAATATCAGATTTAGTCTAAGTGAAATGAAATTCTCATTAAATACTGTTTTTAGAATAACGATGAAAAATTTTTAAATGACGACCACCTTGTTTTTAATTATGCTTTTAATTTATGATTTAACTTTAATTATACCAATAATAAGATATTTAAAATCAAAATAGATTTTTTTGAAAACTAAAAATGCTAGCGTGCAAATTTCTGGCAGCAAATTCGAAAGAAAATGTGCACCTTGTTAGTCATTGGCAAATATTCACTTTCGGTTTTTAAATTCCTTATGTGTTTTATATGCAGTGAATCTAAATTTCGTTTAATTTCAATATTTGCGAGATGGTTTATTATTTCTACTATTTTATATGAAACGGAAGAACAACAATGTTTCAATATTTCGTTAAAAGACTTTACTAAGGAAATACTTGTTTTATAAGTCATTAGTTTATCTATTAGTTGATCTTAATTTGTATAATAATTAATGAATGTATAATAATTAAACAGCATTTTAACTCAAAAAGAAGCTGTGCCATTAAGATAAATACATAAAAACACGAAAGACTGAAAATTGGTACTACTTTGTTGGTATTGAAAAAAAGTGACAAATTGTGTAAAATCTTGTGCGAAAGAAAACATCAATCAAGACTCAATTTGTCAATGAAGAAACTAGACAATATTTCAATTTACAATACAAAGATTTTTGCCATAATCAATTCTAATTAGACACTTTAATCAGTAGGAATCCCAAACGAATCCGGGTTAATTACCCAATATAAGTATGTTATTCAAATTATAAAATACTTTTTTACAAATCCAATATTATATTAATATAATTACGACACAATACCTGAATGAAAAACTATAGACTATTCGAGAGAATTTTGCTGGCACGGAAGCAGACCAAAAAACCTTACAACTGGTTCAAAGAAGCGGGAAAGTAAATGGAGATGACAGAGCAAGACATCCATGGAAGTTAAGATCAAGAATTCTGGAAAATTTTTCCGTTGAGAGAAAAGAGACAGATTTAAGTTTGTGGAGTGAAGAATATATATATATATATATATATATATATATATATATATATATATATATATATATATATATATATATATATATATATATATATATATATATATATATATATATATATATATATATATATATATATATATATGATAAATAAATAGATATATTGCCTTCCATTTCATATATCTCTTTCGTAGGTTAGTGTTTTAATATTGAAATGCAAAATATAGAAACTGATGAAGAACAAGAACTACAAAATATAGAAACTGATGAAGACCAAGAAGTACAAAATATAGAAGCTGAAGTGGAAGAAGAAGGAATTTGGTATTACGCGCAAATAAAAAGTACAAAAGAAAATGGAGGGCAAGTCCACCAAATGTAACTAGAGTTCGCGACTTTCAGATCTTGAGAGAAAAACAAGGAATTTCTCTTGAAACAGCTCGAAATATAAATACTCACCTGGCCGCGTTTAAAAAATACTTCCCGAGACATTAATAAATGTAATAGTGGCCGAAACAAATAGAAAAGCTCGGCATTTCTACACTATAAATAGTAACACTGCACGTATTTGGTATGATACAAATTCAACGAAATTTATGCACTGATTGGTATACTTATATACGCTGGGGCTCATAAGAACTGGGATGAAAGATTGAATGAATTATACCATCTGGATAACCGTCCTTTTTATCGGGCTGCAATGTCATTACAAAGAGTGCAGCAGCTTTTACGATTCTTGCGCTTCGACAATTATCAAACTAGAGCAGAACGTTTGAAGAAAGATAAGCTAGCAGCTTTCCGTGATGTATGGAATATGTTTTTGGAAAATATCAAAGGACCTTATAAACCATCATCATTCTTAACTATAGATGAACAACTAGTATTAACGCGTGGCCGATGTTCATTCAGACAATATATACCATCAAAGCCAGGCAAGTACGGGATTAAAATTTTTTGGATTTGCGATGCATTGAATTCGTACCCATTGAAAGCAGAAATTTATGTAGGCAAGCAACCGAATGAGGTACGTGCGGTTGATTACGCATTAAATTTAGTTCATAGATTGTCAGCACCATATATCAATAAAGGACGAACTATAACTATGGATAACTTTTTTACAAGCTGTCCATTAGCAGAACAAATGTTACAGAAAAAAACAACAATAATTGGAACAATTCGCGCAAATAAACCAGATCTACCTAAAGAATTTACGAACAAGGCCGAAATTAAGAACCGAGTCGTGAATTCATCCAAATTTTGCTTCGATGATCATCTGACGTTGGTAAGTTATGTTCCGAAGCCCAACAAGAATGTATTGTTACTATCCACTCTACACAATGATGATATTGTTGACCTCGATTCAAATAAACCCAATATCATATTGGACTATAATAAAACGAAGGGAGGGGTTGACACACTCGACAAATTAGTTCGTACCTATACCTGCAAAAGAAAGACCAAACGATGGCCAATGGTTTTATTTTTTAATATGATTGATCTCACAGGTATAGCTGCTTATAACCTGTACAAATGTGCCAATCCACAACTATTCATTCAGCGGAAAAGCAATGAACGTAAAATCTTTTTGAAGGAGCTGGCTATGCAATTGGTAAAGGATTATATATTAAACCGAATATCGAACCCACGGGCAATGANAGACAGAAGGTTAATAATGCCTTTAAAAATTGTGTTTTATTCATTTTAATCATTGCTATAAAACGCTCAATTTCTTTCGTCATCAATATAAATTTAAGTAATTATGCTTCCTTATTGAATGTCTTCAATATAAGCACTAACTACTCTTTAGATTCTGTCATCAATCATAATAGGTTATTAAAAATATCTTTCTTAATTCCAAACCCCAACCTCGTAAATATCACTTTTTCATTTACTATGCATGATTGATGTGTTTACATACTTTGATTAACAAAAATTTGCAACGGATAAAACTGAGATTATAACTTTTTTTTCTTTTCTTTATTTTTTAATTGTTTCATTACACACTGTATTTCCATTATATTTATGAAAACTGAAAATATCGATACATATTTATCTCGAACCATATATTAATAACTTTATTTGAGTTATCTCATATTTTGTCCATCGAAAGGTTTATTATATTTTTCATCATATCTGGATAGCTTGTATGATTAAATTACTAAGCTTTCAAAAATTACTATACAACTTCTGATCATTAAACTATAAAGGTTTATGAACTAATCTAAACATTTGTGAATTTATCATTGACAGTTCACTGTTATTTGATATTTCATTTATTTTCATTAGAACAAAAAATCGAAAATTAATTCTATACAAAAAAAATTTCACCTATGCTCTTGTGAAATGTTAGTAAAAGCAAAGCCAAAAATTTGTGATACATAGAATTAATTTTCGATTTTTTGTCAGAATGAAAGTAAACAAAATATCAAATAAAGAATACAGTTCAAATCAAAATAACTTTGTCTGACAAAGTTGATAAATATTTAAACTGAATTTAATATGCGTGATAATTACTTGATAATATTCAATGTTCAGTATTTATTAATAAAATATCAATAAACAATATATTAATGAAGTTTTTATAAAATATTTAATTTGTGAATAATTAATTTTTAAATCGATTAATATATTAATTTAAATTAATTTGCAAATTATTAATTTCGAAATCGATTAAGATATTAATTGAAATTAATTTTCCAAATATTAATTTTGAAATATATTAATATATTAATTTGCCAATTATTAATTTCGAAATCGATTAAGATATAAATTGAAATTAATTTTTGAAATAATTTAATATTTAGCCCGTAGTGGAAGCATAAGTTTTCTTAAATATGTGGAAAAAATCACAGGTTATAGTTCAAATTTTACGGTAATTGAAACATGTAAAGTATTATATGTAAATAATTTGATGACATTTTTGCAAATATTTATAAAAAATATTTTAACTTGAAAATAGTAAAATTAAAAGCTTACCATCATGGCAATGAAAGTAAAAACAAAACTATTTCGAATTGCTGTGTTTATAATACTGAGAAGTAACGGGCGTTCAGTAGGGGTTGGAATAAGCAATGGTGATTTGATTCTTTCATCATCAAGTGCAGCCATCGAAGGACTTTGATTATCTTGAATTTCAGAAAAATCATTTTCCACGTTAGTAATGTCGCCGGCTGCTCCAGAATTCAGAGCTGCATTAGGCTTAGGAATTGTTTGATATTCTCCATGTTTTGTTACATTTCCAGTTCTATTCACTATGTTTTTATCAGGAATAAGCTGCTGAAAATATAACTAACGCCATCAATATAATATGGTGAATATGAGTGAAACTTGTAGAAAATTTTTCAATTTTTTCATATTCAAAAAAAGGACTGCAAAATAAATTTCTTAGGTTAGAATTTATTTATATAAGATTATAGGAAATTAAATTAAAATTACATTCATTTTTTTGAATATTGTCTAGCTTTTTACATTTATTAGAAAATTGACTATGAATCAGTAAAGATATAAAACATCGATATCTTTACTGATTCATAGTCGATTTTTTTCATTTTATTCAATATATATTTTGCAGCATAAGGCTTATATTAATATTATATTAATAAATACAATGTCAAATGAAAAGAAATCAGAGGTGAAAATTGAAAAAAGTTCTTAGAATATAAATGAATTAATACAATTTTATATATCGTGCACATTAGGGTGGTAACTTTTAAACTTTTTTTCAGAAAATGTGACGGCCATGGTCCTACACTATGAGAAAAAAGTAGAAATTAGGAAATATATATTTACTTTTGGTTTTCCTTTGAAAAACATCACCCACCAAAAAATATATGATTTGTTCATTGTGTAATAATGTTATTGAAGTGAAGCAACATGTTATGTCATAAATCCTTGTTACTGAATATAAAGTGTAAATTGAGACTCTCAGGAGATTTGCAATTCAAAGATTGCATAAAATATATGGCCTCGGCACAAATATTGCTGCGATGGCTGTCAATTATCGATGGTTCTTTACTCCAGTAGTTATCAAAACACTTTTTAGTATTTTCATAATTTTGAAGACTTTCAGCATAGGAATTTTCTAGAAAATGGTGATTTTAAAACCAAATGTCTAGCCAAATTCCACAAATAAATGAACAAATCTGAAGCAATCGATTTCTGGCAATAAAATAAAATCCAGGATAGCATAGATTCCACGTGAATTCTACCACGAGTGAGGTGTTTGATCAAACAATAAATACAAACAATATAAATAATGTTTATAGACCATTCCTCATATTGTAGTACCATGACCATATAAATTTAATGCACGTGATAGTTAAAAATTACAAATCTCATTAATATGAAAACTAATTAACGATCAAGATTGAAAATCTCAAAGATGGGTTGAGAATTGCTCTTTCTGAAATAATGCTGTCGAATGTATAATAAGTAACAAAACACCGTCAATCATATTTCACATCAATTGTCATTTCTCTTGATATTCGTAAAATTAAAAGCATTATTATAATTATTTTCAATTACGTAAGTGTGCCGCTAGAGTAAAAAAGAGGAACATTATGGTAGGGTACTGGTAATTTAACTTTACAAGCTTTTCTTTGTGTTAGCAGCTGAAATTTGTAATATAGATTGATATAATTTTTATTAAGAAAACGATGTTGGATATGGTGCTTTACCCCGGGAATGAAAACCCCATATTGTACGAATTTTATTATCATTTGAATTTAAAAGTATAAATTAAATTAATTTTTTTAATTATCGTTACTTGTAACTCTGGATCATGCTCATTAGATTGTTTCAGAGAAGACAGTTTAACATCTTCTTTGTAGGACTGGAATTATTATATGTAATTTGTGTAATGTGTTGTAAAAAACCTACCCTGACACGAGGTACCGACTCCCTACCCTTTTCAAACCATCGCCTAGTTTCAGTTGCACAAAGATAATAAACATACATGATTATACATGGAGATAAATAATCAATCCATCTGTGGATATAAAAATTGACCTCTCCCCTTGTTTGACAAGAAGTATTAACCAAATAATATAAACCGAGGAGTCTGGAAATATAATTATAATGATATAGTGCTTGTGCGATCAGATATTATTGTTCAATAAAGTATATTTGTAAAACTATTATGTAAGCAAATTCAATTAAGTGAGAAAACTAAAATTCGAAGCTCATTTCCATTTACTTGCTAATTGAATTAATATTTCATAATTACATTTTTAAGGGTATAATATAAGTTGGGAAAATATGTTACTTGTCCACTTATATCATACTATACTGTAGATTTTTTCCCAGAATGTCACAGAAGCTGATAATTTCACTGTCTTGTTACCATGATAAAAAAAACTATGCCTAGTTGTAATTATTGATAAAGATAAAATGAAGAGTCAGATAGATAAACAAATGTCCTCTATTAGCAACACCTTATATGCACTGGTCTTCCATTCTATAATCGATTCTGAATCAGATAACGAAATGCATATTTCATTAATTTCCTTTCTGAAAATGCGTAAGTATATTTTAAAAATCTTACATCGCGTCGGAGACTTTTTTTAAAAATAAGGAAACTACATAAATAATTACATTTAACTTCATCAATAATTGTCAGATAAAGTACTAACTATATTTCTTTCTTAATATCTTATTATACATTCCACATAATGTATTTGATTTTCCCATAATGTATCTTTTCCCATCGTATGTTTAGATTAAAAACATCCCTTAACAGACTAAGCATTAAACTCGATTGCCTCATTTAAATATGTTATCTAACAAAAAAACGGAATCCCAGCAGTTATTTTGCCTTAACATCTATAAAAAAACAATTACACAAAGATCTTTTAAATACTCGTTATGTCCATTTAATACCTAAATTAGAAATAAAAATAATAGATAAATCATTTATGTGTGGATACTATTTATAATGTAAAAATTGTTTAATTTCTGTCAATGTCGTGCATTCGATAAGGAATTTCAGAATTTTGAAGTTATCAGCAAAGAAATGTTTTTAGTAATTGAAGAAACTGTGCTGAGAAAACCCAATCCAACACAAAAATTTATGACTTGGTTGTCTGTGTTAACAAAATATAGCGTTTTAGTTAGAAAAAGTTCAGGATAATGATTGGAAATTAGAAAAATGTAAAAGTAGTGAATATTGCGAATTTGAAATGTATTACTACAAGAATGACTACAAGTGTATATGTGTATGTGTGTGAAATTGCATTTTCAAAATAACCTTGTGGCATATTAATTGTTTAGTGGATTTATTTCTCCTTCATTTCAGATCATAAATAGAAGAATCCCATAGTTAAAACTTTAATTCCAAATAATTTATCATTAAAAAGTAAAGTAAATGTGTTTTTGAAATATAATTTTAATAAACATTATAATAATGAAAATTAAAATTATGGTCAAATAGTCATAATCATTGAAAAATCAAAAGCTATTCGAGATTTAATTATAATTAACTATTAAAACCAGGCGAAAATGTATTTTTCAAATTGGTTTAAATAATTTAACACATGCTAATTTCCGTAAATCAAAGTTCAGCACATAATAAATCAATGTAATAAGTGTATATTCTGATAAGATTAAATAAAATAAGTTAAAATATAAAGATTAGTAAGTTAAATAATAATAATAATAATAATAATAATAATAATAATAATAATAATAATAATAATAATAATAATAATAATAATAATAATAATAATAATAATAATATAAATAATAATATAAATAAATTACGATAATAAATAACCTGGATGAAAAATTGTTATTCGGTAAATAGTATTGTACAAATTCTATTTGGACCAAATATAGCAAGCACACATGGATAGCCGAATACATGAGAAGGAATATTCGCATATATGCAAAATTAGTGGTTATAACTTTATTTCCACAAGCCCAAAATGTGCATATTCCGAGAAATCCAAAAAGATAGACGGAATTCAAAATGGATGGAGATATAATGCCAGCAAATCCGGTAACAACAACATTGAAAAAAACAAATAAGCTTTGCATTGCCCATGCACGCCAGATTTTTTTCTGCAATCGATCAATTCCGAGGGTGTCGTGCAAATAGTTATGAGTGTCATGTATTTTTCTGCTTTGATGATGTTCGGCATTGTTGTCAGATAAAATGTTTCCACTTTCATGTTGAATGAAAGACGTTTCTGTAGTTGTATCGTCAGTAAGCCGTTTCATAGGTCGACTAGGACCAGGTAACAATGAATCGGGGGTTTGTCCATCATCTGAGATCACATTGTTATGATTATCTTCTTGTGATTGTTTATCATTAATTGAAACTTGACAGCCTTTCGACGTGCAATTACGAAAATAAATTAATTGCACAATACTGGTAACTAAAATCACGTAATCCGGTAATACTAGTCTTAAAACTCGATAAAACAATACTCCTTTTAAACTAGAATAAAAGTTTTATAATTAAAAGTAAAAATCACTGTTAATAAAATAAATAGTAAATTAAATATATTCGAAAATTGTGTTATTGTTGTCGTTTGAATGAAGTTATAATGTAGGTTCTAGAATTTGATTAAGTCAGGGGAAGATGTGTCGTAGTAGTTTCTAGTAGCTTATAAATTAAACTTGTTTATTTAAAATAAATGCAAATAAAAATAAGCAATTCAAAGTTGGTTTTAGAAAAAAAATACATAGACTAAAATTTAATTCCAGGGAGTAATTCCAGAAAAATTACCGCATTTATTATGTTCTAGATTGAATGTTGTAATGATTTTATATTTAATATAATATCTAACGACCCTTCTTAAAATAAAATTGTTGTTGTATTGTTGGGTGGTTCAGAAACAAGGAATTATTATATCAAGGTTAATCGAAGTCTCTCCATGTGTAATACAAAATATATCGTTACAGTTTTAAAAGGAAATGGTAGATATATATATTGTTGGCACAGCTGGTCACTTTTAATCCTATTCACAAACACTTTAATTTTTACTGGAATAAAATTTGTATTTTTGTTGTTATTATTATTATTATTGTTATTATTACTGCTGATGCTTCGATCACAGTGCATTATAATGAATGTACCAAAATAGTTATTATTAATAGCAAGTAAAAAATAGTAAGAAAAATTTTAAAAATGTAATTTTGAAAAAATCATTCAGTTGTCACAACACTAATTTTTAAAAATAAAGGAATAATAAAGTAATAGATGTCCAAAAATATAGAGATAAATAACACAAGCCTATATAATTTTTGTAAATTTCTAATTTACATAAGCTTACAATGTTATTTCAATAATAAATAGTTAAAATTGAAGTAATTGATAAAATAACATGCGAAAGAATTAATGCAAATAAAATAAAACAAAAAAGAGATAATATCTTAAGTTGCAATTATTGATTAAAGTTTTAGATATACTAAACATACTAAACTTGCATATTATGCAATAATTTATCTATTTCATTTTCATGTTAATTTTGAACAAAACGATTTATTTGATTTCAAAAGGATACATAATTTTAAAATTTATTGAAAAATTTCACCAAAACTTTATAATTAAAAGTTGTTATTTTAATGTGATAATGGATATATACAATTCTTAAGGATAATCACTAATTTGAAACGAGCTCTTGAATTTAATTTTATATCAATGATAAAGATTTCTTTTTATTTTCATGACTGTATGTGATCTGTAGTTATAAAAATTTAAGAAAATATTTAATTAGTAGTGAAAATTTTTATTTTTAGTCACCTTTGATTTGTTTTCTTTTTTTGATATTTTATATATTTTCATTAAATAAAAAATTGAATTATTGTTCTTTTGTCATAATGCAAATAAATATATAGTGACAGATAAAATTAAAAATGATAAAAAAAATTATTCAAATTAATATATACAAAAATTTGATTGAGCGAGCTATATTTTTGTTTTGTCAAAACATCTGTAAATAAAAAAATATTACCAAATATTACTTTCAACTGAAACTACTTCGACAAGGAAGCAAATTGTGTGGCATGAAACAAAATTCTATCCGCATTTTACAATATAATTACGAGTTATAATTCTCACAATAAGTCAGTAAATAAATGTGATAAAATTAGTTTTAACAAAAACATTTTGTAATCTCTTTTATTAAATGGATCAATTTCTATAATATTCAATATTTATGAGAAAAATAAAATAAATATTTAAAATAATATATAAACAGCTTATTGATAATATTGAAAATATTGATTTTCTAACAATTATTGGAACGTTTAGTTAAGAAATGGATTTCTCTAATCGTTTTCAACTATTTGTTGTTCTAAATCATTTTAGAAAATGACATGTTAAATTTCTAAAATTAAATTTTGGGAAAAAATTCAAAATAGTAAAATGTTTATTGTTCTTTTCACTGATAATAGGTTTTATTGTTTCGATGACAATAAATCAATAAAATTCTTAAGAACAACAAATTTTAGACAGTCTTATATTTGTATTAAATTTATCATTTATATCTTAAATAATTCAAATTGAAAAAATCATAATTTCTTTGAAAATGAGGCAAATCTATATTATGTTATAACAAGACAAGCGTTTTAATAAATTTTTTTGTAGTTTTTTATTTTTATTTTGTAGTTATAGATAATGAACAATGATTAGTCAATAATGTTTTTAAAGATGGCTGAAAAAAATAAAGTTTGCTATACCTAAATGAATTTGCCCTACTTTCAAAACAAAAGACTCACTTAATTTTTTTCTAAACACAATATTTAAAATCAAACTTATTAACTTTAAAAAAATGTAAATTTTCTCACATTTGTATATTTTTAAAAATATTTTTGTAATGAACAAATTTCAACATTAATAATTCTTTGCATAATTTGATTATTAAACCCTACAATGCAGTTTATTAATATTAATTACTTTATACCAATTTACTTTTATTTTTAAATATTGTGTATTATTTTAGACCCCCGCTCTTTAACCTGAGTAACTCAAATAATTTCCTACTATTTATTTGCGTTAGACACAAAAAACATGAAAATATAAATAATTATATATAAAAAATATATGCTATTTATCTCAGAACTCATTTACTCTCAGTACGCCTTCCATTTACCAATCTGTTTTCATTTATAATAAATGAGATAAAAATTTGAAATAAATTGTTTCAAACAATTTAAAATTTAAATAATTTAATGGAAAAAGAAAAGCATAAAAATAATAGTAAAAGATGTGAGATATGTTTAAAATCATTTTAAAATGAACATATGTAAAAGAGGGAAATTTTGCGTGATTTATCATGAAGATAGAAGACATTACTTGGTAGTTCGAAAGACACATTTCCACACATAAGACAGCAAAGCCCTTACCTTAAAAATAAACATCATTGTTTTCATCGACAAATTCGTGATGTCAGGAAAAAACTTTTTATAACGATTGATTGAAAATTTAAATTTTTTTCAAATCATGACCATTGAATTTCAGGATATTCATCTTGCAATGTGGAGATATTGAAAGTTTACACAAAGAGTTATTGCTATACATAGAATTGCTATACATACATCTCGCAGAAAAGTGTTGAGAAAATTTTGTAAATTACAAAATGAAATAAGAATGTTTATAAGTGAACATGAACTTAATTAGCCCAAAAATATATTTTTGTAACTAAATGAACTTAAACACTTCTTTAAAGGGGTTAAAAATAAAATAGATGTTACTGTGAAGAAATAAGGTATTTTGAAAGGAAACACTAAATATTAAATAGTAAAATATAATTTGCAGACAAATTGCATTAATAGATAACCGAAATATGAATAATAGAAAATGTAAATAAATTAATAAGCTTTATTTTATTTATCCAAACAATTTGTGAATTTCTTTATTTACATTGATTTTAAAATTACTATATATGTAACTTACGTATTGTACGTAAAAGTAGATACAATGTCACATCAATTTCCTGTGAAATTCAAACGGATATATATATTTTAATAATGTAATTTCTGTTTCTTTATGACCAGCATTTACACTTTCGAAAAATTGTCATCAATAATTCGCATCCATTCATTGTATCTGCAAAATTACAATCTAACCGTAATATTTCAACTTATTCTCTAGCCTGATTTACTTTCTATAATTCTATCTAACTTCATTGCACCTTTACTTTGGTATTTAAAATGACATTTTTATATTATTTTCTATTGGACAATTCTTTTTAGACGATTGTTTTCGATATACTGATTTTAAACTACAGTCCCGGAATGGAGAACCGATGATGTGGAGAAATCTTGTGGGCCTGTAGTCAGCTTGTAATAGTTTGTATGTATATAATTTCTTTTTGTGGCATTAATTTGTTTTTAAACTATATGGACATTTATTGCTATATAAAATTTATGGTACGTAATTTAAATTTTCAAATATCCTTATTGTGCTTCTTTTAGTATTAATGAAAATGAGCACTAATAAAAATAAAATTATATTTAAATTGTTTAAGTTTATGAATACCGTATATTTCGGCGTATAAGGCGACCGTCAGATAAGACGAGGTACAAAATTAGAGCAAATTTTTATGATTTATCATATATCAGTTGTAGTAGTATAAATACAACTAGTATAAATACAACTACCTGTACTGTAATACTTTCTTTTATATCGGTTGTATAAGACGACCCACAATTTTCAAGGGTGATTATACGCCGAAATATACGGTAGATGAATAAAAAAATCCTTGAAATGTATAAATCAATATTGTTTTTATTTTTTGTAAAAGTTTAATTTTATATCTGATGAATAAAACAAAAGTTACCTTCTGACCCAAGTAGCAGATAATTTAAATTGGAAAATTTAAAAGTATGACTTGATAATTGATTGTGTATGTTACATTAGTCCATTAAAAAGACATTACGAAAAGCTAAAATTTTTAAATAGAAAAGAAATTTTCATGTCTCTGGCAATTAAAATTATAAATGTGTAATAAAATTTTTTGATTAGAATTTTTCAATTGTTGTTATTTTTGTTTAAACTGTCGAGTGAAAGGGAAGATATCTTAGAAAAGCATCATTAATAAAAGTATTAATGGTTTTGCGAGTTTAATAAATTGTATTTGATATTTTTTCGGAAATCAAATTAAAAAAATTAATCAATTTAACGTTGTTACTGGCAATGACAAAACTAGTAACTATATGCACTGTGAATTTAAATTATATATATAAAACGTATTAACTACATTTTTACGAAATATATTAGGCATCTAGTGCTAGGTTTTCATTGTTTTATGGATCAAAAGATTCATCATTCAGAGAATGATGTTAATAAAATCACTAGATAACATATTGAAAATTGTAACAATAAAAAGTTAACTTCATCTATACACACTTTAAACAAACGAAAATTTCAGACAATTTAAAACAATAAATTCAGTGTAAGATGGTTTATTCGGAAAGTGATATGTGTCACAGTATAGTTTAGGTGAAATTCTATTTTTTTAATGAATATATGTAGATTGTTTTAAAGAATAAGTTCGAGTTTAATGCAATAGGTCATCCTCGTGCAATGCTAATGTAACTATTTGTTAACCTCTTGTTTTCGAAAATTAAATTAAAGCACTTGGTAAAATATGACAAAAATACTTGTTATTTTAAAGTATTTTAATGATCTATTAACATAAATAAAACTCCATTAGATTAGATCAAAGAAGTGGAATATTCTAAGGGTGTTTTTCAATTTTTAGTTATGAAAATACATTTATGGTGGGGGAGCGGGATTATTTGTGTGGATCTAGATGAGAGAGGATCAAAAATTTTAGACCATGGATTGTGAAATGGTGTATGTGAATATAAAAGTATGTCGATTTTTTTATCCCATTGAGACTACCTATTTATAATTCTAATCCAATTGAGTCAGCTCTATTATAATACTGATCCCATTCACCGTGTTCGATTATAATACTGATCCCATTAACCTTTTCCAATTATAATACTGATCCCATTCAACCTGTCTCTTTATTATAATGATCCCAATCACCCTGTTCAATTATAATACTGATCCCATTCACCCTGTCTCTTTATTATACTGATCCTATTCACCATGTCCCATTATTATAATGATCCCATTCACCCTGTTCAATTATATTACTGATCCCATTAACCTTTTCCAATTATAATACTGATCCCATTCAACCTGTCTCTTTATTATAATGATCCCAATCACCCTGTTCAATTATAATACTGATCCCATTCACCCTGTCTCTTTATTATACTGATCCTATTCACCATGTCCCATTATTATAATGATCCCATTCACCCTGTTCAATTATATTACTGATCCCATTAACCTTTTCCAATTATAATACTGATCCCATTCACCCTGTCTCTTTATTATACTGATCCCATTCACCGCGTTCTATTGATGATGTTCTATTATTGATCCTATTCACCATGTCCCATTATAATACTGATCCCATTCACTCCGTTCAATTATAATACTGATCCCATTAATCTTGTCCAATTATAATACTGATCTCATTCACCATGTCCCATTATTATACTGATCCCATTCACCCGTTTCAATTATAACACTGACCCCATTGATTCGGCCCCATTACAATACTTGATCCCATTGAAATTACCCATTTATGACAGTGATCTAATTCAACTTGCCCTATCATAATGCTGATCGCATTACAATACTCATCCCATTGGGTTTATCCGAAAATAAAAATTAATAAAGTCGCTATGGAAAATTATCTAATATATAAAAATAAGTAAAATTTTGAAATTTTGCCCCGAATAAAATTTATTGATAGAATCTGAAAGTGTGAAAATTAATTGCACTTTGAACTTTATGTATTTTAAATGAAAATTAACGAGAGAAAATCGTGCCGATTTAAACAGTTAATGGCCATCAGCGGTATCTAATTGATGAATTATTGTCATTTTATTTATCCTCTATCTTTATGTTATCCAATAATTTAATTGTAAATTTTTAATATTTTTCAAATAAAAATCTGTAAATAATTACAACAGATTTGAAATGAAAATGCAGATTTACTTTGTTATTCCGATTTGGTGTGATATACTTGTTAATTTATCAGTGCCTAAAATTCAATAAAAATAAAAATGACTTAGAAGTTATATACTTACAATTCGATAAAAATGACGGTTTGAATATTAATGGAATGTGAAATAATGAAATTGATAACGAAAATAACCCACTAACTGTTATTAAAATAATTAAAAATATTTGTATTGGTACTAAAACGTATTAAATTAACATGTGCTAATAAATTAATTGAAATTACTTCGGATATGAGTTCGATTATATCTAATAAAAGGACAAACTAATAAGAGGAGTAGATATATAAATGAAAATCCATTGTATCTGGTTATTGTAGCTAAAATAATATTGTGATTAGAAATTTAAAGAAGTAATAACTACATCCTAGCAAACAAACTGGAAGAAATCCTCTCAATAGTATATAGTCAAATGTTACCCAACTCATTACATGTAAATGATTTCTAAAATTAAAAATTGTAATTATAGTTATGATTTGAAAATGGAATATACCAAATAGATAGATTGAAATATAGTATTAACATCTTAATTTAAATAAAAAATTGAAATTAAATTATAAATAATATATTTTGAAATAAATTAAAGTTAATCAGAACACAGAGACTCAATTAAAAACAAAATTCATTAAAATAACTAATTTTAGTATATTTAAACAATTTTCTCTGAGACTATTAATTCTTAAAATGTAATTTTAATTATAAAAGTTAAAAAGAATATTTAGAAATAATTGTTTAGAACAAAATTAGATTGAATCATAAATTCCTATTCAATAATTTATTTTCATCATTTAATGTTAATAAAGATTTGGATTCTGAATAAATATTACGAGAAAACACAAGTATCTAACATACGTAAAATTATTTTATGTATTTTAATGTAATTATAAGCGCGATATAATGAAACTTCATTTAATAAATCTATACGTGTATTAGGAATCGTTGATCAAAGTTAGAATGGCAATCCACCTTCACAACTTTTTTCAGTATTCAATAAATTCGCTTTTAATTTGACCATTTTGTTTAAATAAATTATGAATATATTTATAATTCACATCATTAATATAATCCCATTATTTTGTTTACCTTGAGCCGAAAGTAAAACAAACTACATAATGCATGAAAGAAGATAAAGACTAACTAGGTCGATATCAAATACATATCAAATACAAATTAATCATTAATTAAACAAAAATATCACCTAAATATAAAAAAAACTAACAAAACAAGAACATCACAGGCATGAAGAACATTGAATACAAGATTGAACCACTCCTGGAAACGTCTAGGTCTCGTATTGCTCGCGATTGGCTAAAGCATGCAAATCACCTCAAATAAATTAATAGAGAAATCACGTGCGATAAACAGGTCAATCAAATCTACCATCCAAGTGAATTCCCTAAAAGAATAAATGATTCCCCAAAAGAATAAATGATTCCCCAAAAGAATAAATTACGTGACTCAGATTTGATCACGCATTTGAAAAACTACACTGGGGATTACAAACTTATGTTGATCCAGAGGGTCATTAACTATTAAATTAATTAAGTAGTAATAATTAAAATAGGACTGTTGGAGCTAGCACAACACAACATCTATGGCAAAAGTTTATTTAAAATTATAAAAAGACACCAAATAAACAATAAATTAAACTTATTTTTGTAAATTAATTAAAATTATTTACGTTCTATTATGCATTTAAAATTTTTTTAATTAGTTGAATTTATTGGCGAGACAGTCTGAAATTTTAAAATTAAGTAGCAAACTGGTTAATGGATGAACCTGCGGGAATGCATTGAGCAGTTCCTCGTTCGATTCAGAAATTAGACGAGTAGGGTATGATTTCAGACTCTCTGGTAGCCTGGCCTGTCGGAATTTAGGGATGTATGCAGGCGGCCACTGTGTCATAAATGTGTCAGATTTGGTTTTCATTTGTAAGCCCTAGCACGGTTTGAAATTTTCAATGGTTAGAATCAGTGGGGAAGAGATAGAGGACGGGTCTGTTCACCTGAGGTCCAACCAGTGGAAGTGGATAACTAGTGACGGTAGAAAACCTGAATGACCGAAAAGTCGGTCAGGAGGAGGACACCACGCTATTAACCTTGCTGGAATTTTCGTGTCATGAGTGTGATTACAGTTCTAGTAAGTGGTAGCTATAATTCTCAAATCACATCAGCGGTAGACAATTTATTAAGTAGGAGTAAGGAAAATGAAGGAAGTGATAAATAGGACAATGTACCTTTCGCAGTGTCAGGATGATGATAGGTGAAAGATCAGAATAAGCCAAGTTCTTTAGTAAAGCGAAATAGTCACAATCCAACTAAAATGACTAACTACTAGATAAGAATCAGCTCAAAAAAGAGCAGATAACATTAATTGTAGGTGTGGTCATTGTAATACCCAACAGTACATTTGTGAATGCAGGCTCTAACAATAGCTAATATTTATACACGATAACAGCCAAGTGACCGATCCATGGTTGTCTAAGATGTCATAAGCGTGTAACTCATATAAAGTGCAAAAACGAAAGTTGTTTCTAAATTTAACCGTTTGCTAATGTAATGCTGTTGTAGGGTAAAGCGAAGTTTCTTACTTTGCTACAATAAATGATATTGAGATTTTGTGATATCGAGTTTTCCTTCCAGAATGGTAAGGTTTAGATTGCTTAATATTGAGCCAGTCAAGACTCTCCTGTTGTGTAGGGTCATTTATTCCGAGTCGAGGTCCAGTGACAAAGCTCAGAGAATCAGTGTTGATCTTTTTCGCAAAGTCGCACTTCGATGTTAAGAGTCGAAAGAAATGTGTTATTGTCTGTGTGTGATATTCGTCAAGAAGGTCTACACAGTTTGCTCCTCCGTTTTCAGTTGAGTTGTAGAAATAACTTACTTCAGAATGATTTGGCAAAAGTAACATTTTTCTGAGACAACTCCTCACTTGACTGGTGATGTTGACAGATCAATTACATTGGGCATTTGGTCTTGAAAGAGCGCTAGTTTTAATTTCACGAGTTCTGAAAGAAAAAATCAAACGTGAATGGACAAAGATCTTATAAGCATTAAGTTTTTGCCATCCAAGTAGGTCAGAATCGGCAAGTTTTTTCGTGTCAGATACGACCTTCTCAAGAATGTCATATGGATTCTGATCAGTCTCTTCACCAACAGGCACTCCAAGATACTGATAAAATTCATTAGGTTGTAATTTTTTGATTTTAATGCCGTCGATCGAAATTTCACTATTTATTTCAAAGTTTGGCAATTGAGGATATGCACACTTTTCAGGGCGATATTCAAAGCCAATTTCAGCTGCAGTTGCTACAGCTATATCAGTGATTTTCTGAAGTTCTTCAACAGACTTTGTAACTAAAGCTATGTCATCTGCATATGCAAGGATCTTAATTGGAGATTTCCCAATCCTGAAAGGTCTACAATCGGATCGCGATACAGCTTCAAGTACTGGATTAATGGCCAAAGCAAACAAGATTATCGATATTGGACATCCTTGTTTGACACCTTGTTTAATAGGGATGTTTGGCGTGAGAATATTACCACAGCTGTAAAAGGTACTTGTGTTGGAATATAGCATCTGGATGATGAATGCAAATTCCTCGCTTACTCCAATGAATCGGAGTAAGGACCACATGTATTCATGGGGAACACTACCAAAGGCATCTTTTATATCAAGCCAAGCAATTGCAAGAGGCTTATTTACGCTGTATTTTGAGTGTTCTAGTGCAGCAGAAAGAATTGAATTATGCTCAACACATCCATCATGTTGTGAGCCACCTTTTTGACCGATATGTAAAAGATCATTCGAGTTTATCCAACTTGTCACACGACTAGCTAAACAAGATGCGAAAACCTTGTACATGACAGAAAGCAAGGCAATTGGACGCCAAGACGAGACGTCATCATATTTTCCATCTTTATCCGGCTTAGGAGTTAGAAGTGTTTTGAAGGTCTTCCAACTGTCTGGTATGGTCTTGTTTAAAATTATTTTATTGTACAAGAAAGTAAGCAATTTACCCTCGGGATCAAGAGACAACAAGTCACGATATTGTATTCCATCAATACCAGGACTTGTGTTCTCAGCTTTTTTCAGTTCGAAAAGTACTTCATCACACGTGAGCAAAATTAAACGAAGTTTAATTTGGGAACGTTTACAGAACTCAAATATTTTATCCCATGTTTTTTCTAAAGGGGTTTTGTGCATGAAATTCATGACAATATTTTGGAATTTTGGCATCACTGTGATATTTGTATTGTTGAAGATTTTATTGACTGTTGATTTCATATCAGTCATGAATTTTGTGATTAATTTACCCTTGTTGATTTTTGAAGGTAATTTCTTTTTATTTCCCAAGTATGGTTTATGAGTTGATTTTAATTTGTCAGGGAATTGCTCAATGATAACGTCAATGATTTCGTTAACATTGAAATCTGTCACTCTCCTCAGTAGTTCTAATGCTTTGAGTTTACGCAATTCTAAATTTGCATTCCCCTCTTTATTTTTGTTACTGTTTGTTGGTCTTACAGTCTTTTTCCTATTAAAATCATTTACAATTGGGATAAATGAGCTGACGACCTTACCAATTTCGCGTAAGTTCAAATTTGTAAGAGGTAAGTCTTAAGCATAGTTTTGGATGAACGCGCATATCAGGATTTTACTAACTAGACCTGATCCTCGAGTGTCATGAGGACAATTACCAGTATATAATACACGGCCAAGTGATTCTGTGATTTCATTAATTTTGTTCCTAAGAATTTTGCAGGTAGGAAGATAACTTTCATTACCACTCAGTGTCGTCGGATTTAGAAGATAGTGCTCATCAGTTTGGTAATCAATGATAAACAAGATTTCCCTTGATTTTTCTGGTGCTACGATAGTAAATATGACTTGTGCCTTGATCAACGATTCACAATCTAAAAATTCATTTAAATATCTAGTGCAATCGTCAAGAATCACAGTGCACATTGTAGCATTTAAAAACATGAACTTTGTGGGTAAGTTTAATTTATGAATGTATTTTGATGTGATTTCATCATTAATTTTACAGTTAATTAAGTTTAAATTCCTGGAGATCTCGTTTGTTTGTTGTATTTTATAAGATTTAAGGGACTCACTGATACTTCTACGGCAAACCTGATTGTCAAAAAGTAATTTTTCCACCAATTCAATGACAGCAGAAGCAAATATATCTGGTTCAACAGATGTGATGGAAATGTGGTCGATGTTGTGGAGACTATTGAAGTTGATCTTCGTTTGAGAAAGGAAAAATTTATTCATATAGTCTGTCATGTTTTCTCCTATGCCGATTAGTCTCTCAGTTAGAATTCTGTTGTTAAAGTTGAAAATGTAACTGATTCCTAAAACGAAAGAGAAAAGATACAGACTCCGATTCGTGTCGTCTGGAATGAAGCTGATGACATGTTCTATTCCAGCAAATTGTTTGAACGTGACATTTTCCCTGATGAATATATCGTTTCGTGCAATAATATTCAATATCAGTTCAGGAGAAAGAACAGTAATATTGCTTTTATCTTTATACCATTCACTAATCAGGTATGTGATACATGAGCTCTGTTTCTGGAGATATATCAGGTTACCATTCCTCACCTTCTTAACTCCATTTCGTTTGATTGTCTCCATGAATTTTGGAAGGCCACCCCCCCGAAGTTTTGGGATCTTTTTGTTGTTGAGTAGGTTTAAAATGGTGGACCTCTTTCCTGATAGTCTCGATGAAGCAGCACGACATGCTCTGCCATTCTCCACAAATCATCATGGCATATGCGCAGATATATGGCCCACAATCATAGCTATTATTTTGATATAAAAGGTTATTATGAGGATGAAAAGTCATGGCTGCTTTAAGGTCAAACAATTCATTCAGAGCCATTGTGATCTTAAGAGCAATTGTTTTATTCGTAAAACTATGCCGATTTAGAAGGATTGGATCGGTGAAGTAAGAAATTAGAGAAGATTTACAATAAACGAACAAGATCCAATGAGATTTGTTGATGTTAAGGGGGCATAATATTACTTGTGCTTTCAAGACTCTTTCCGGAATTGGGAAAGTGTCATTCTCGAGGTTGCAGCACAAAATCTCAACAATAAAACATTTAATAGACGCAAATTCTGGGTTGATGATGTGATTTTCGAGAAAATTATCAATATCATCATCAGTGAACCAGATCTTTGGGTCGCGTTTTACCATCAAATTTTTATTATTATTTATGATGTCGTGATGTTTATTAGAATTTTTTGTGCTGTCTGCATCAGTCTCCTTAGAGATTGGGGCAGATGTTGAGACTGATGCAGGCACGCACCTTCATTTAATCTTGGAGACTACTTTCCTCGTTTTCCTACTTGGTCTTGTTAGTAGGTCCTCCTGTTGATCACAACTGGAAATTGCGGGAGTAGATGGGATTATATCCAAATCAACAGGCAGCTGTCGTTTCAGAGTCGCATGTTCTTGTAGATCACCCTCCAGAATGTCGTTAATCTCTATGGATCGAGATGGCTCTTTCACAGCTGTTTCCACCGAGTTATCTAATCCAGGTGTGTTTCTCCTCTGCTCACCATTACTTTCAATCACAGATGTCAAGAGGACATCAAGCATGTCTGTGATAATGCAAGTCATATTTGGTGTGCAAATTTTCCTACAATGCTTAGGTATACGGTAGGAGAATTTACTGTTAGATAAAAATTTCTTTTTGTCTCTAATGATAAAAAAGAGAAATCTTTTAGCTTTTATCATCTCTTCTTCGGATGTACCTAATTCCATTTCATTAATGTTGCGGCCCAAATTCTCAAGAACCTTAAGTTGGGCAGCCTTTTGTGGACAGATTTCATCAATTTTGTCAAGAAAGGAATTGATTTTATAGATGGTTTCTGGAGAGATAATGTTGTGTATTCTATCGATCTCCTCTGACAGTTTCCACTGTCGAAGTTTTAGTAGTCTTTCCTGACAACTAGAAGAGTAGTATGAAAGACTGGGGATCATATTAATCATCTCCGGACCCCAATTTTCGATGTTGTCGCACCTTAATGTATTGCAATTTTCAATTTTAGTAATTGAGTGCATCAAAAAACAATTACGTAAATAGTTTTTAACGTACTCATCAAATGTAGGATTTGAAATGTGTATTATGGTGCCTTTTAAATTTAAATAGTTGATATAATATATTATGTCAACCAGTTTAGATGGGGAGTTTGGCTGAGTCAGAAGAGATTTAAGTATGGGGTCATCTTCTGACATTTTAACAAAATTAACCAATCCCAGGTTGAACATTATATCATACGCATTTTCAGAATGTGGGACTTTAGGAATTTCAGTAATTTTATTAGTTTTAATAAATTTGCCCTTCACAAACGACATCTCATTAGGGAAATTTTTTTCTAATTTTAAATCATTAATTAATTTAGTTAATAAATCAGGATTCTTATTTATATTCTCAGAAAAATATAATTCCTGAATTTCAGGAAACGATTTATATAACTCTTTCAACTGTGATCGCGAAAGTTCTAAGGTTTGAAAACTGGTGTTCTCATTACCAGAGTCACAGCTATTGAAAAGATCTAATAAGATAAAATCACCTTCAGAAAATTTTATCTGTGATCTTATCAAGAAATCGGGAAGTTCACGTCGTTGTTTCATTCCATTCAAGATGTTATTTGTCTGTGCAGCTCTTTGATTTATATTTTTGATGGTAGCCGTCTCTGCGAGCTTATGTGAGAGGGAATACAAAAATCTTTTAATTACAGAGGATGCAGGGATAAAACTATCAACATATTTGTTAGTTTTAACAATATTTGAATCTATTAGCGAAATTTTCAATGCACTAGAAGTCTTTATCTCGATCGGGGCTTTCGCTTTATAGTTCAATTTATGGGAAACGCATATGTTGTGGTTTCTGTAAAAGAAATGTGAAAAATCCACGATCGACAAAGGATTATCATTTCCAGATATAGAAGCTAATTCTTTATTTATTGTTTGAAATTTATTCAGAGTTTCCCGAGACTTAATTAATTTACCTAATTTTGGAAAAAGTTTTATCAAATTTATTTTCTCCGTCCTTGAAAGAGTTCTTACATAAGAATGGAAAATTGAATTTGAGTATTTTTTGTTATTAATCAAATTTTTGCTTTTAAAATATTTTGTATTTTGATACATTTTATTTTTCAAAAGGCCTTTGTTTTCTTTAGCCAAAAAATTTGAATCGTTTTTTTCAACTTTAATTATATTTAATTTTGATTTGTTTAAGTTATTTAATTTAATATTAGATAACATTTGTTCTTCAAATTTAGGTAAATAAAATTCTACTTTTCGAATTTTATTATTAACAGTTATTTTTAATTTAGGTTCCAGATCTCCACATGCCTGAGCCTGATGTTCAAGAGAAGGGCCACTCCGGGTAACCGAATCGGAACTCGATTTTTTTAAAAATAAATTTTTATTTAAATTTTTTACTTCATTTCTAGTTAAGTAATTAGTATAATTAGGATCATTATTATCATTATATATATATGTTCTAGATCCAGCATTTAAGGGGTTATTTATAATTTTAGGTTTAATTATATTTAAAGACTGAATTATTTCTTAATTTAGTAATATAAGAAATTTTTTTATTTAATTTATGTTTTTGATTTTGAAAATCATTTACTTTATTTTGATAAGAATTATATCTATCAGAATGAAATCCATTACTAAAATTGTTTTTAAATTCATTATCTTTTACAAAATTATTTAAAAGAGAAGCATTGGCATTCTCAGGTTTTAAACTGTAATCTAGATTTATATAGTTCAAAAATAAATCAATCTTACGTTTAATTTCCAGAAATCCATCCTCAATCGAAAAAATCCTCCTTGACAAGTCCAAAAGGCCATCTTCATTGGAAATGAGTCTAGACATATTTTCATTTGAACGTTGTGCATATAAATAGTTTTTGTCGATATCCATTTTTAAAATTAACAATCAATTTGCTACTGATTGATTGAAAGTAGTTTGAATATTTCAATTTCAATATTTGACAAGTGACATAAATTTTTTCAAAAATTTAATTGCCGCCAATCTTATTTCCAACGTTCAAATTCATTATCATTTGAATTCAGATCAATATAATATTTCAATTTCAATATTTGACAAGTGACATAAATTTTTTCAAAAATTTAATTGCCGCGAACCGGGATCGAACCAGTGACCTTTAGATCTTCAGTCTAACGCTCTCCCAACTGAGCTATCGTTAAAACATTTATTAATTATAATAAATTTGATATTTGTTTTTACAATAGGACAGTGCTCAGCATGGAACACGCCTTTCGAGAAAATAACAAGAACAAAAGAGTCAGAAAGAAATCGATCAATGTTCAATGTATTTTTCGGGATTATTTCGACTCAGATGTTAATGTCAATTTTCTGATTAGTCCCTGGCTCTGATGATATCGCAGTCATCGGATGTTTTATCCGGCTTTGAATATTGGAGTGTTCAATTACATCAGTTTTCACCAGTCATTCAACCTGCAATCTGTTTCCGGGGCTGATGTTGAGTTTCTGAACCTTCAATACGCAGCATCTAAACAATATCCCTGCAATAGACAAAAAAGCATATTTACATGTTTATTAATATATACAACTGCCTTTCTTTTGGAGGGTTCATCTAAAATTCTAAATATATACAAAGATATTTATACATATACATTGATATTCAAAAACCCGAGAATGACAATGCTTCTGAGATCTTAGAGCAATTTGTTATGGAGATTTTTCTAATTAAGGTCTGCTAAAGTGCCAGTTTTGTGGTAGTACCACCGTCTGGCAGAATGTGTGATGTTACTTATCGCACATTCCTTCAGTAGACTGTTTATTTCTGTGCGTTTAACTCCAATTTTTAAAAGGATTTCAGGAGTTGATGACGGAAAAGAACCCAAAGCTCCGATAATACAAGTGTCAAGTTCGACTTTGAAATCAGGTTTGACAGCTTGTATTTCATTCTTAAGCGATTCGTATTTGATTAAATTTGAAGAGTCAACTAGTTGAAAGTTCTTGACAGAGTCGATAGGACATTTCATGTCAACTAGAAAGATCTTCCTTTTCAACAAATCAGTGATCATTAAATCCACTCGTTCTTTGGAATTCGGAACAAGTGAACAGATATGATCTACTACAACAATCAAGTTGGGATTTTTCATTAATCGACTAGTGATTAATTTCAGACAGTCATCATGTCGCTCTGAGGCAAGGGTCAGATGGACTTTACAAGATTGAATGACATGTGACATTGTCTCTTCCTCAGTTTGACAACGACGACAAAGTCTTTTACCACCTTTATTGTAAGGCTTCGCATTGACTGAGAGGGAGTTTGTGCGGGCTCTGTGTATGAAGTTCCAAGCAAATTCAGAGAGAGCACCACGAAAAATTGCGATGTTTATTTTAGGCGAAAGTCTGATTGCTGCAGCTATAATGTTGGAGTTATGACTGTTCTCTCCTTTCAAAAGATAGGCATCGCAGAGTGCCATGTGCAAAACCTTAGACGTGGTTTGGCGTAAGTCAGAAGTGAGAATACACGTGCCACGCATTGCTGTTGTAATATAAAGCGATGTTTCCTGCTTTGTTACAATAAATGCTATTGAGATTTTGTGATATTTTTCAAAAAATGCAATAGCAGTTCTGACTCGCTGGAATCGAGTTTTCTTTCCAGAATGGCAAAGTTTAGATTGCTTACCATTGAGCCAGTCAAGACTCTCCTGTAGTGTAGGGTCTTTTATTCCGAGTCGAGGTCCAGTGACAAAGCTCAGAGAATCAGTGTTGATCTTTTTCGCAAAGTCACACTTCGATGTTAAGAGTCGAAAGAAATGTGTTATTGTCTGTGTGTGATATTCGTCAAGAAGGTCTACACAGTTTGCTCCTCCGTTTTCAGTTGAGTTGTAGAAATAACTTACTTCAGAGTGATTTGGCAAAAGTAACATTTTTCTGAGACAACTCCTCACTTGACTGGTGATGTTGACAGAACGATTACTATTGGCGCTTGGTTTTGAAAGAGCGCTAGTTTTAATTTCGCGAGTTCTAAAGGGAAAAATCAAACGTGAATGGACAAAGATCTTATAAGCTTTAAGTTTTTGCCATCCAAGTAGGTCAGAATCGGCAAGTTTTTTCGTGTCAGATACGACCTTCTCAAGAATGTCATATGGATTCTGATCAGTCTCTTCACCAACAGGCACTCCAAGATACTGATAAAATTCATTAGGTTGTAATTTTTTGATTTTAATGCCGTCGATCGAAATTTCACTATCTATTTCAAGGTTTGGCAATTGAAGATATGCACACTTTTCAGGGCGATATTCAAAGCCAATTTCAGCTGCAGTTGCTACAGCTATATCAGTGATTTTCTGAAGTTCTTCGACAGATTTTGTGACTAAAGCTATGTCATCTGCATATGCAAGGATCTTAATTGGAGATTTCCCAATCCTGAAAGGTCTACAATCGGATCTCGATACAGCTTCAAGTACTGGATTAATGGCCAAAGCAAACAAGATCATCGATATTGGACATCCTTGTTTGACACCTTGTTTAATAGGGATGTTTGGCGTGAGAATATTACCACAGCTGTAAAAGGTACTTGTGTTGGAATATAACATCTGGATGATGGATGAAAATTCCTCGCTTACTCCAATGAATCGGAGTAAGGACCACATGTATTCATGAGGAACACTACCAAAGGCATCTTTTATATCAAGCCAAGCAATTGCAAGAGGCTTATTTATGCTGTATTTTGAGTGTTCTAGTGCAGCAGAAAGAATTGAATTATGCTCAACACATCCATCATGTTGTGAGCCACCTTTTTGACCGATATGTAAAAGATCATTCGAGTTTATCCAACTTGTCAGACGACTAGCTAAACAAGATGCGAAAACCTTGTAAATGACAGAAAGCAAGGCAATTGGACGCCAAGACGAGACGTCATCATATTTTCCATCTTTATCCGGCTTAGGAGTTAGAAGTGTTTTGAAGGTCTTCCAACTGTCTGGTATGGTCTTGTTTAAAATGATTTTATTGTACAAGAAAGTAAGCAATTTACCCTCGGGATCAAGAGACAACAAGTCACGATATTGTATTCCATCAATACCAGGACTTGTGTTCTCAGCTTTCTTTAGTTCGAAAAGTACTTCATCACATGTGAGCAAAATTAAACGAAGTTTAATTTGGGAACGTTTACAGAATTCAAATATTTTATCCCATGATTTTTCTAAAGGGGTTTTGTGCATGAAATTCATGACAATATTTTGAAATTTTGGCATCACTGTGATATTTGTATTGTTGAAGATTTTATTGACTGTTGATTTCATATCAGTCATGAATTTTGCGATTAATTTACTCTTGTTGATTTTTGAAGGTAATTTCTTTTTATTTCCCAAGTATGGTTTATGAGTTGATTTTAATTTGTCAGGGAATTGCTCAATGATAACGTCAATGATTTCGTTTACATTGAAATCTGTCACTCTCCTCAGTAGTTCTAATGCTTTGAGTTTACGCAATTCTAAATTTGCATTCCCCTCTTTATTTTTGTTACTGTTTGTTGGTCTTACAGTCTTTTTCCTATTAAAATCATTTACAATTGGGATAAATGAGCTGACAACATTACCAATTTCGCGTAAGTTCAAATTTGTAAGAGGTAAGTCTTTAGCATAGTTTTGGATGAACGCGCATATCAGGATTTTACTAACTAGACCTGATCCTCGAGTGTCATGAGGACAATTACCAGTATATAATACACGGCCAGGTGATTCTCTGATTTCATTAATTTTGTTCCTAAGAATTTTGCAGGTAGGAAGATAACTTTCATTATCACTCAGTGTCGTCGGATTTAGAAGATAGTGCTCATCAGTTTGGTAATCAATGATAAACAAGATTTCCCTTGATTTTTCTGGTGCTACGATAGTAAATATGACTTGTGCCTTGATCAACGATTCACAATCTAAAAATTCATTTAAATATCTAGTGCAATCGTCAAGAATCGCAGTGCACATTGTAGCATTTAAAAACATGAACTTTGTGGGTAAGTTTAATTTATGAATGTATTTTGATGTGATTTCATCATTAATTTTACAGTTAATTAAGTTTAAATTCCTGGAGATCTCGTTTGTTTGTTGTATTTTATAAGATTTAAGGGAGTCACTGATACTTCTACGACAAACCTGATTGTCAAAAAGTAATTTTTCGACCAATTCAATGACAGCAGAAGCAAATGTATCTGGGTCAACAGATGTGATGGAAATGTGGTCGATGTTATGGAGACTATTGAAGTTGATCTTCGTTTGAGAAAGGAAAAATTTGTTCATATAGTCTGTCATGTTTTCTCCTATGCCGATTAGTCTCTCAGTTAGAATTCTGTTGTTAAAGTTGTAAATGTAACTGATTCCTAAAATGAAAGAGAAAAGATACAGACTCCAATTCGTGTCGTCTGGAATGACGCTGATGACATGTTCTATTCCAGCAAATTGTTTAAACGTGACATTTTCCCTGATGAATATATCGTTTTGTGCAATAATATTCAATGTCAGTTCATGAGAAAGAACAGTAATATTGCTTTTATCTTTATACCATTCACTAATCAGGTATGTGATACACGAGCTCTGTTTCTGGAGATACATCAGGTTACCATTCCTCACCTTCTTAACTCCATTTCGTTTGATTGTCTCCATGAATTTTGGAAGGCCACCCCCCGAAGTTTTGGGATCTTTTTGTTGTTGAGTAAGTTTAAACTGGTGGACCTCTTTCCTGATAGTTTCGATGAAGCAGCCCGACAAGCTCTGCCATTCTCCACAAATCATCATGGCATATGCGCAGATGTATGGCCCACAATCATAGCTATTATTTTGATATAAAAGGTTATTATGAGGATGAAAAGTCATGGCTGCTTTAAGGTCAAACAATTCATTCAGAGCCATTGTGATCTTAAGAGCAATTGTTTTATTCGTAAAACTATGCCGATTTAGAAGGATTGGATCGATGAAGTAAGAAATTAGGGAAGATTTACAATAAACGAACAAGATCCAATGAGATTTGTTGATGTTAAGGGGGCATAATATTACTTGTGCTTTCAAGACTCTTTCCGGAATTGGGAAAGTGTCATTCTCGAGGTTAGAGCACAAAATCTCAACGATAAAACATTTGATATACGCAAATTCTGGGTTGATGATGTGATTTTCGAGAAAATTATCAATATCATCATCAGTGAACCAGATCTTTGGGTCGCGTTTTACCATCAAATTTTTATTATTATTTATGATGTCGTGATGTTTATTAGAATTTTTTGTGCTGTCTGCATCAGTCTCCTTAGAGATTGGGGCAGATGTTGAGACTGATGCAGGCACGCACCTTCATTTAATCTTGGAGACTACTTTCCTCGTTTTCCTACTTGGTCTTGTTAGTAGGTCCTCCTGTTGATCACAACTGGAAATTGCGGGAGTAGATGGGATTATATCCAAATCAACAGGCAGCTGTCGTTTCAGAGTCGCATGTTCTTGTAGATCACCCTCCAGAATGTCGTTAATCTCTATGGATCGAGATGGCTCTTTCACAGCTGTTTCCACCGAGTTATCTAATCCAGGTGTGTTTCTCCTCTGCTCACCATTACTTTCAATCACAGATGTCAAGAGGACATCAAGCATGTCTGTGATAATGCAAGTCATATTTGGTGTGCAAATTTTCCTACAATGCTTAGGTATACGGTAGGAGAATTTACTGTTAGATAAAAATTTCTTTTGTCTCTAATGATAAAAAAGAGAAATCTTTTAGCTTTTATCATCTCTTCTTCGGATGTACCTAATTCCATTTCATTAATGTTGCGGCCCAAATTCTCAAGAACCTTAAGTTGGGCAGCCTTTTGTGGACAGATTTCATCAATTTTGTCAAGAAAGGAATTGATTTTATAGATGGTTTCTGGAGAGATAATGTTGTGTATTCTATCGATCTCCTCTGACAGTTTCCACTGTCGAAGTTTTAGTAGTCTTTCCTGACAACTAGAAGAGTAGTATGAAAGACTGGGGATCATATTAATCATCTCCGGACCCCAATTTTCGATGTTGTCGCACCTTAATGTATTGCAATTTTCAATTTTAGTAATTGAGTGCATCAAAAAACAATTACGTAAATAGTTTTTAACGTACTCATCAAATGTAGGATTTGAAATGTGTATTATGGTGCCTTTTAAATTTAAATAGTTGATATAATATATTATGTCAACCAGTTTAGATGGGGAGTTTGGCTGAGTCAGAAGAGATTTAAGTATGGGGTCATCTTCTGACATTTTAACAAAATTAACCAATCCCAGGTTGAACATTATATCAGACGCATTTTCAGAATGTGGGACTTTAGGAATTTCAGTAATTTTATTAGTTTTAATAAATTTGCCCTTCACAAACGACATCTCATTAGGGAAATTTTTTTCTAATTTTAAATCATTAATTAATTTAGTTAATAAATCAGGATTCTTATTTATATTCTCAGAAAAATATAATTCCTGAATTTCAGGAAACGATTTATATAACTCTTTCAACTGTGATCGCGAAAGTTCTAAGGTTTGAAAACTGGTGTTCTCATTACCAGAGTCACAGCTATTGAAAAGATCTAATAAGATAAAATCACCTTCAGAAAATTTTATCTGTGATCTTATCAAGAAATCGGGAAGTTCACGTCGTTGTTTCATTCCATTCAAGATGTTATTTGTCTGTGCAGCTCTTTGATTTATATTTTTGATGGTAGCCGTCTCTGCGAGCTTATGTGAGAGGGAATACAAAAATCTTTTAATTACAGAGGATGCAGGGATAAAACTATCAACATATTTGTTAGTTTTAACAATATTTGAATCTATTAGCGAAATTTTCAATGCACTAGAAGTCTTTATCTCGATCGGGGCTTTCGCTTTATAGTTCAATTTATGGGAAACGCATATGTTGTGGTTTCTGTAAAAGAAATGTGAAAAATCCACGATCGACAAAGGATTATCATTTCCAGATATAGAAGCTAATTCTTTATTTATTGTTTGAAATTTATTCAGAGTTTCCCGAGACTTAATTAATTTACCTAATTTTGGAAAAAGTTTTATCAAATTTATTTTCTCCGTCCTTGAAAGAGTTCTTACATAAGAATGGAAAATTGAATTTGAGTATTTTTTGTTATTAATCAAATTTTTGCTTTTAAAATATTTTGTATTTTGATACATTTTATTTTTCAAAAGGCCTTTGTTTTCTTTAGCCAAAAAATTTGAATCGTTTTTTTCAACTTTAATTATATTTAATTTTGATTTGTTTAAGTTATTTAATTTAATATTAGATAACATTTGTTCTTCAAATTTAGGTAAATAAAATTCTACTTTTCGAATTTTATTATTAACAGTTATTTTTAATTTAGGTTCCAGATCTCCACATGCCTGAGCCTGATGTTCAAGAGAAGGGCCACTCCGGGTAACCGAATCGGAACTCGATTTTTTTAAAAATAAATTTTTATTTAAATTTTTTACTTCATTTCTAGTTAAGTAATTAGTATAATTAGGATCATTATTATCATTATATATATATATATGTTCTAGATCCAGCATTTAAGGGGTTATTTATAATTTTAGGTTTAATTATATTTAAAGACTGAATTATTTCTTAATTTAGTAATATAAGAAATTTTTTTATTTAATTTATGTTTTTGATTTTGAAAATCATTTACTTTATTTTGATAAGAATTATATCTATCAGAATGAAATCCATTACTAAAATTGTTTTTAAATTCATTATCTTTTACAAAATTATTTAAAAGAGAAGCATTGGCATTCTCAGGTTTTAAACTGTAATCTAGATTTATATAGTTCAAAAATAAATCAATCTTACGTTTAATTTCCAGAAATCCATCCTCAATCGAAAAAATCCTCCTTGACAAGTCCAAAAGGCCATCTTCATTGGAAATGAGTCTAGACATATTTTCATTTGAACGTTGTGCATATAAATAGTTTTTGTCGATATCCATTTTTAAAATTAACAATCAATTTGCTACTGATTGATTGAAAGTAGTTTGAATATTTCAATTTCAATATTTGACAAGTGACATAAATTTTTTCAAAAATTTAATTGCCGCCAATCTTATTTCCAACGTTCAAATTCATTATCATTTGAATTCAGATCAATATAATATTTCAATTTCAATATTTGACAAGTGACATAAATTTTTTCAAAAATTTAATTGCCGCGAACCGGGATCGAACCAGTGACCTTTAGATCTTCAGTCTAACGCTCTCCCAACTGAGCTATCGCGGCTTATTTACAATAACAGACATCAGCTCATCACTGGTAAATTCCACTAGAGCTTTATTTTCAAATTTTCATCAAACACCAATCTTATTTCCAACGTTCAAATTCATTATCATTTGAATTCAGATCAATATAATATTTCAATTTCAATATTTGACAAGTGACATAAATTTTTTCAAAAATTTAATTGCCGCGAACCGGGATCGAACCAGTGACCTTTAGATCTTCAGTCTAACGCTCTCCCAACTGAGCTATCGTTAAAACATTTATTAATTATAATAAATTTGATATTTGTTTTTACAATAGGACAGTGCTCAGCATGGAACACGCCTTTCGAGAAAATAACAAGAACAAAAGAGTCAGAAAGAAATCGATCAATGTTCAATGTATTTTTCGGGATTATTTCGACTCAGATGTTAATGTCAATTTTCTGATTAGTCCCTGGCTCTGATGATATCGCAGTCATCGGATGTTTTATCCGGCTTTGAATATTGGAGTGTTCAATTACATCAGTTTTCACCAGTCATTCAACCTGCAATCTGTTTCCGGGGCTGATGTTGAGTTTCTGAACCTTCAATACGCAGCATCTAAACAATATCCCTGCAATAGACAAAAAAGCATATTTACATGTTTATTAATATATACAACTGCCTTTCTTTTGGAGGGTTCATCTAAAATTCTAAATATATACAAAGATATTTATACATATACATTGATATTCAAAAACCCGAGAATGACAATGCTTCTGAGATCTTAGAGCAATTTGTTATGGAGATTTTTCTAATTAAGGTCTGCTAAAGTGCCAGTTTTGTGGTAGTACCACCGTCTGGCAGAATGTGTGATGTTACTTATCGCACATTCCTTCAGTAGACTGTTTATTTCTGTGCGTTTAACTCCAATTTTTAAAAGGATTTCAGGAGTTGATGACGGAAAAGAACCCAAAGCTCCGATAATACAAGTGTCAAGTTCGACTTTGAAATCAGGTTTGACAGCTTGTATTTCATTCTTAAGCGATTCGTATTTGATTAAATTTGAAGAGTCAACTAGTTGAAAGTTCTTGACAGAGTCGATAGGACATTTCATGTCAACTAGAAAGATCTTCCTTTTCAACAAATCAGTGATCATTAAATCCACTCGTTCTTTGGAATTCGGAACAAGTGAACAGATATGATCTACTACAACAATCAAGTTGGGATTTTTCATTAATCGACTAGTGATTAATTTCAGACAGTCATCATGTCGCTCTGAGGCAAGGGTCAGATGGACTTTACAAGATTGAATGACATGTGACATTGTCTCTTCCTCAGTTTGACAACGACGACAAAGTCTTTTACCACCTTTATTGTAAGGCTTCGCATTGACTGAGAGGGAGTTTGTGCGGGCTCTGTGTATGAAGTTCCAAGCAAATTCAGAGAGAGCACCACGAAAAATTGCGATGTTTATTTTAGGCGAAAGTCTGATTGCTGCAGCTATAATGTTGGAGTTATGACTGTTCTCTCCTTTCAAAAGATAGGCATCGCAGAGTGCCATGTGCAAAACCTTAGACGTGGTTTGGCGTAAGTCAGAAGTGAGAATACACGTGCCACGCATTGCTGTTGTAATATAAAGCGATGTTTCCTGCTTTGTTACAATAAATGCTATTGAGATTTTGTGATATTTTTCAAAAAATGCAATAGCAGTTCTGACTCGCTGGAATCGAGTTTTCTTTCCAGAATGGCAAAGTTTAGATTGCTTACCATTGAGCCAGTCAAGACTCTCCTGTAGTGTAGGGTCTTTTATTCCGAGTCGAGGTCCAGTGACAAAGCTCAGAGAATCAGTGTTGATCTTTTTCGCAAAGTCACACTTCGATGTTAAGAGTCGAAAGAAATGTGTTATTGTCTGTGTGTGATATTCGTCAAGAAGGTCTACACAGTTTGCTCCTCCGTTTTCAGTTGAGTTGTAGAAATAACTTACTTCAGAGTGATTTGGCAAAAGTAACATTTTTCTGAGACAACTCCTCACTTGACTGGTGATGTTGACAGAACGATTACTATTGGCGCTTGGTTTTGAAAGAGCGCTAGTTTTAATTTCGCGAGTTCTAAAGGGAAAAATCAAACGTGAATGGACAAAGATCTTATAAGCTTTAAGTTTTTGCCATCCAAGTAGGTCAGAATCGGCAAGTTTTTTCGTGTCAGATACGACCTTCTCAAGAATGTCATATGGATTCTGATCAGTCTCTTCACCAACAGGCACTCCAAGATACTGATAAAATTCATTAGGTTGTAATTTTTTGATTTTAATGCCGTCGATCGAAATTTCACTATCTATTTCAAGGTTTGGCAATTGAAGATATGCACACTTTTCAGGGCGATATTCAAAGCCAATTTCAGCTGCAGTTGCTACAGCTATATCAGTGATTTTCTGAAGTTCTTCGACAGATTTTGTGACTAAAGCTATGTCATCTGCATATGCAAGGATCTTAATTGGAGATTTCCCAATCCTGAAAGGTCTACAATCGGATCTCGATACAGCTTCAAGTACTGGATTAATGGCCAAAGCAAACAAGATCATCGATATTGGACATCCTTGTTTGACACCTTGTTTAATAGGGATGTTTGGCGTGAGAATATTACCACAGCTGTAAAAGGTACTTGTGTTGGAATATAACATCTGGATGATGGATGAAAATTCCTCGCTTACTCCAATGAATCGGAGTAAGGACCACATGTATTCATGAGGAACACTACCAAAGGCATCTTTTATATCAAGCCAAGCAATTGCAAGAGGCTTATTTATGCTGTATTTTGAGTGTTCTAGTGCAGCAGAAAGAATTGAATTATGCTCAACACATCCATCATGTTGTGAGCCACCTTTTTGACCGATATGTAAAAGATCATTCGAGTTTATCCAACTTGTCAGACGACTAGCTAAACAAGATGCGAAAACCTTGTAAATGACAGAAAGCAAGGCAATTGGACGCCAAGACGAGACGTCATCATATTTTCCATCTTTATCCGGCTTAGGAGTTAGAAGTGTTTTGAAGGTCTTCCAACTGTCTGGTATGGTCTTGTTTAAAATGATTTTATTGTACAAGAAAGTAAGCAATTTACCCTCGGGATCAAGAGACAACAAGTCACGATATTGTATTCCATCAATACCAGGACTTGTGTTCTCAGCTTTCTTTAGTTCGAAAAGTACTTCATCACATGTGAGCAAAATTAAACGAAGTTTAATTTGGGAACGTTTACAGAATTCAAATATTTTATCCCATGATTTTTCTAAAGGGGTTTTGTGCATGAAATTCATGACAATATTTTGAAATTTTGGCATCACTGTGATATTTGTATTGTTGAAGATTTTATTGACTGTTGATTTCATATCAGTCATGAATTTTGCGATTAATTTACTCTTGTTGATTTTTGAAGGTAATTTCTTTTTATTTCCCAAGTATGGTTTATGAGTTGATTTTAATTTGTCAGGGAATTGCTCAATGATAACGTCAATGATTTCGTTTACATTGAAATCTGTCACTCTCCTCAGTAGTTCTAATGCTTTGAGTTTACGCAATTCTAAATTTGCATTCCCCTCTTTATTTTTGTTACTGTTTGTTGGTCTTACAGTCTTTTTCCTATTAAAATCATTTACAATTGGGATAAATGAGCTGACAACATTACCAATTTCGCGTAAGTTCAAATTTGTAAGAGGTAAGTCTTTAGCATAGTTTTGGATGAACGCGCATATCAGGATTTTACTAACTAGACCTGATCCTCGAGTGTCATGAGGACAATTACCAGTATATAATACACGGCCAGGTGATTCTCTGATTTCATTAATTTTGTTCCTAAGAATTTTGCAGGTAGGAAGATAACTTTCATTATCACTCAGTGTCGTCGGATTTAGAAGATAGTGCTCATCAGTTTGGTAATCAATGATAAACAAGATTTCCCTTGATTTTTCTGGTGCTACGATAGTAAATATGACTTGTGCCTTGATCAACGATTCACAATCTAAAAATTCATTTAAATATCTAGTGCAATCGTCAAGAATCGCAGTGCACATTGTAGCATTTAAAAACATGAACTTTGTGGGTAAGTTTAATTTATGAATGTATTTTGATGTGATTTCATCATTAATTTTACAGTTAATTAAGTTTAAATTCCTGGAGATCTCGTTTGTTTGTTGTATTTTATAAGATTTAAGGGAGTCACTGATACTTCTACGACAAACCTGATTGTCAAAAAGTAATTTTTCGACCAATTCAATGACAGCAGAAGCAAATGTATCTGGGTCAACAGATGTGATGGAAATGTGGTCGATGTTATGGAGACTATTGAAGTTGATCTTCGTTTGAGAAAGGAAAAATTTGTTCATATAGTCTGTCATGTTTTCTCCTATGCCGATTAGTCTCTCAGTTAGAATTCTGTTGTTAAAGTTGTAAATGTAACTGATTCCTAAAATGAAAGAGAAAAGATACAGACTCCAATTCGTGTCGTCTGGAATGACGCTGATGACATGTTCTATTCCAGCAAATTGTTTAAACGTGACATTTTCCCTGATGAATATATCGTTTTGTGCAATAATATTCAATGTCAGTTCATGAGAAAGAACAGTAATATTGCTTTTATCTTTATACCATTCACTAATCAGGTATGTGATACACGAGCTCTGTTTCTGGAGATACATCAGGTTACCATTCCTCACCTTCTTAACTCCATTTCGTTTGATTGTCTCCATGAATTTTGGAAGGCCACCCCCCGAAGTTTTGGGATCTTTTTGTTGTTGAGTAAGTTTAAACTGGTGGACCTCTTTCCTGATAGTTTCGATGAAGCAGCCCGACAAGCTCTGCCATTCTCCACAAATCATCATGGCATATGCGCAGATGTATGGCCCACAATCATAGCTATTATTTTGATATAAAAGGTTATTATGAGGATGAAAAGTCATGGCTGCTTTAAGGTCAAACAATTCATTCAGAGCCATTGTGATCTTAAGAGCAATTGTTTTATTCGTAAAACTATGCCGATTTAGAAGGATTGGATCGATGAAGTAAGAAATTAGGGAAGATTTACAATAAACGAACAAGATCCAATGAGATTTGTTGATGTTAAGGGGGCATAATATTACTTGTGCTTTCAAGACTCTTTCCGGAATTGGGAAAGTGTCATTCTCGAGGTTAGAGCACAAAATCTCAACGATAAAACATTTGATATACGCAAATTCTGGGTTGATGATGTGATTTTCGAGAAAATTATCAATATCATCATCAGTGAACCAGATCTTTGGGTCGCGTTTTACCATCAAATTTTTATTATTATTTATGATGTCGTGATGTTTATTAGAATTTTTTGTGCTGTCTGCATCAGTCTCCTTAGAGATTGGGGCAGATGTTGAGACTGATGCAGGCACGCACCTTCATTTAATCTTGGAGACTACTTTCCTCGTTTTCCTACTTGGTCTTGTTAGTAGGTCCTCCTGTTGATCACAACTGGAAATTGCGGGAGTAGATGGGATTATATCCAAATCAACAGGCAGCTGTCGTTTCAGAGTCGCATGTTCTTGTAGATCACCCTCCAGAATGTCGTTAATCTCTATGGATCGAGATGGCTCTTTCACAGCTGTTTCCACCGAGTTATCTAATCCAGGTGTGTTTCTCCTCTGCTCACCATTACTTTCAATCACAGATGTCAAGAGGACATCAAGCATGTCTGTGATAATGCAAGTCATATTTGGTGTGCAAATTTTCCTACAATGCTTAGGTATACGGTAGGAGAATTTACTGTTAGATAAAAATTTCTTTTTGTCTCTAATGATAAAAAAGAGAAATCTTTTAGCTTTTATCATCTCTTCTTCGGATGTACCTAATTCCATTTCATTAATGTTGCGGCCCAAATTCTCAAGAACCTTAAGTTGGGCAGCCTTTTGTGGACAGATTTCATCAATTTTGTCAAGAAAGGAATTGATTTTATAGATGGTTTCTGGAGAGATAATGTTGTGTATTCTATCGATCTCCTCTGACAGTTTCCACTGTCGAAGTTTTAGTAGTCTTTCCTGACAACTAGAAGAGTAGTATGAAAGACTGGGGATCATATTAATCATCTCCGGACCCCAATTTTCGATGTTGTCGCACCTTAATGTATTGCAATTTTCAATTTTAGTAATTGAGTGCATCAAAAAACAATTACGTAAATAGTTTTTAACGTACTCATCAAATGTAGGATTTGAAATGTGTATTATGGTGCCTTTTAAATTTAAATAGTTGATATAATATATTATGTCAACCAGTTTAGATGGGGAGTTTGGCTGAGTCAGAAGAGATTTAAGTATGGGGTCATCTTCTGACATTTTAACAAAATTAACCAATCCCAGGTTGAACATTATATCAGACGCATTTTCAGAATGTGGGACTTTAGGAATTTCAGTAATTTTATTAGTTTTAATAAATTTGCCCTTCACAAACGACATCTCATTAGGGAAATTTTTTTCTAATTTTAAATCATTAATTAATTTAGTTAATAAATCAGGATTCTTATTTATATTCTCAGAAAAATATAATTCCTGAATTTCAGGAAACGATTTATATAACTCTTTCAACTGTGATCGCGAAAGTTCTAAGGTTTGAAAACTGGTGTTCTCATTACCAGAGTCACAGCTATTGAAAAGATCTAATAAGATAAAATCACCTTCAGAAAATTTTATCTGTGATCTTATCAAGAAATCGGAAGTTCACGTCGTTGTTTCATTCCATTCAAGATGTTATTTGTCTGTGCAGCTCTTTGATTTATATTTTTGATGGTAGCCGTCTCTGCGAGCTTATGTGAGAGGGAATACAAAAATCTTTTAATTACAGAGGATGCAGGGATAAAACTATCAACATATTTGTTAGTTTTAACAATATTTGAATCTATTAGCGAAATTTTCAATGCACTAGAAGTCTTTATCTCGATCGGGGCTTTCGCTTTATAGTTCAATTTATGGGAAACGCATATGTTGTGGTTTCTGTAAAAGAAATGTGAAAAATCCACGATCGACAAAGGATTATCATTTCCAGATATAGAAGCTAATTCTTTATTTATTGTTTGAAATTTATTCAGAGTTTCCCGAGACTTAATTAATTTACCTAATTTTGGAAAAAGTTTTATCAAATTTATTTTCTCCGTCCTTGAAAGAGTTCTTACATAAGAATGGAAAATTGAATTTGAGTATTTTTTGTTATTAATCAAATTTTTGCTTTTAAAATATTTTGTATTTTGATACATTTTATTTTTCAAAAGGCCTTTGTTTTCTTTAGCCAAAAAATTTGAATCGTTTTTTTCAACTTTAATTATATTTAATTTTGATTTGTTTAAGTTATTTAATTTAATATTAGATAACATTTGTTCTTCAAATTTAGGTAAATAAAATTCTACTTTTCGAATTTTATTATTAACAGTTATTTTTAATTTAGGTTCCAGATCTCCACATGCCTGAGCCTGATGTTCAAGAGAAGGGCCACTCCAGGTAACCGAATCGGAACTCGATTTTTTTAAAAATAAATTTTTATTTAAATTTTTTACTTCATTTCTAGTTAAGTAATTAGTATAATTAGGATCATTATTATCATTATATATATATATGTTCTAGATCCAGCATTTAAGGGGTTATTTATAATTTTAGGTTTAATTATATTTAAAGACTGAATTATTTCTTAATTTAGTAATATAAGAAATTTTTTTATTTAATTTATGTTTTTGATTTTGAAAATCATTTACTTTATTTTGATAAGAATTATATCTATCAGAATGAAATCCATTACTAAAATTGTTTTTAAATTCATTATCTTTTACAAAATTATTTAAAAGAGAAGCATTGGCATTCTCAGGTTTTAAACTGTAATCTAGATTTATATAGTTCAAAAATAAATCAATCTTACGTTTAATTTCCAGAAATCCATCCTCAATCGAAAAAATCCTCCTTGACAAGTCCAAAAGGCCATCTTCATTGGAAATGAGTCTAGACATATTTTCATTTGAACGTTGTGCATATAAATAGTTTTTGTCGATATCCATTTTTAAAATTAACAATCAATTTGCTACTGATTGATTGAAAGTAGTTTGAATATTTCAATTTCAATATTTGACAAGTGACATAAATTTTTTCAAAAATTTAATTGCCGCCAATCTTATTTCCAACGTTCAAATTCATTATCATTTGAATTCAGATCAATATAATATTTCAATTTCAATATTTGACAAGTGACATAAATTTTTTCAAAAATTTAATTGCCGCGAACCGGGATCGAACCAGTGACCTTTAGATCTTCAGTCTAACGCTCTCCCAACTGAGCTATCGCGGCTTATTTACAATAACAGACATCAGCTCATCACTGGTAAATTCCACTAGAGCTTTATTTTCAAATTTTCATCAAACACCAATCTTATTTCCAACGTTCAAATTCATTATCATTTGAATTCAGATCAATATAATATTTCAATTTCAATATTTGACAAGTGACATAAATTTTTTCAAAAATTTAATTGCCGCGAACCGGGATCGAACCAGTGACCTTTAGATCTTCAGTCTAACGCTCTCCCAACTGAGCTATCGTTAAAACATTTATTAATTATAATAAATTTGATATTTGTTTTTACAATAGGACAGTGCTCAGCATGGAACACGCCTTTCGAGAAAATAACAAGAACAAAAGAGTCAGAAAGAAATCGATCAATGTTCAATGTATTTTTCGGGATTATTTCGACTCAGATGTTAATGTCAATTTTCTGATTAGTCCCTGGCTCTGATGATATCGCAGTCATCGGATGTTTTATCCGGCTTTGAATATTGGAGTGTTCAATTACATCAGTTTTCACCAGTCATTCAACCTGCAATCTGTTTCCGGGCTGATGTTGAGTTTCTGAACCTTCAATACGCAGCATCTAAACAATATCCCTGCAATAGACAAAAAAGCATATTTACATGTTTATTAATATATACAACTGCCTTTCTTTTGGAGGGTTCATCTAAAATTCTAAATATATACAAAGATATTTATACATATACATTGATATTCAAAAACCCGAGAATGACAATGCTTCTGAGATCTTAGAGCAATTTGTTATGGAGATTTTTCTAATTAAGGTCTGCTAAAGTGCCAGTTTTGTGGTAGTACCACCGTCTGGCAGAATGTGTGATGTTACTTATCGCACATTCCTTCAGTAGACTGTTTATTTCTGTGCGTTTAACTCCAATTTTTAAAAGGATTTCAGGAGTTGATGACGGAAAAGAACCCAAAGCTCCGATAATACAAGTGTCAAGTTCGACTTTGAAATCAGGTTTGACAGCTTGTATTTCATTCTTAAGCGATTCGTATTTGATTAAATTTGAAGAGTCAACTAGTTGAAAGTTCTTGACAGAGTCGATAGGACATTTCATGTCAACTAGAAAGATCTTCCTTTTCAACAAATCAGTGATCATTAAATCCACTCGTTCTTTGGAATTCGGAACAAGTGAACAGATATGATCTACTACAACAATCAAGTTGGGATTTTTCATTAATCGACTAGTGATTAATTTCAGACAGTCATCATGTCGCTCTGAGGCAAGGGTCAGATGGACTTTACAAGATTGAATGACATGTGACATTGTCTCTTCCTCAGTTTGACAACGACGACAAAGTCTTTTACCACCTTTATTGTAAGGCTTCGCATTGACTGAGAGGGAGTTTGTGCGAGGCTCTGTGTATGAAGTTCCAAGCAAATTCAGAGAGAGCACCACGAAAAATTGCGATGTTTATTTTAGGCGAAAGTCTGATTGCTGCAGCTATAATGTTGGAGTTATGACTGTTCTCTCCTTTCAAAAGATAGGCATCGCAGAGTGCCATGTGCAAAACCTTAGACGTGGTTTGGCGTAAGTCAGAAGTGAGAATACACGTGCCACGCATTGCTGTTGTAATATAAAGCGATGTTTCCTGCTTTGTTACAATAAATGCTATTGAGATTTTGTGATATTTTTCAAAAAATGCAATAGCAGTTCTGACTCGCTGGAATCGAGTTTTCTTTCCAGAATGGCAAAGTTTAGATTGCTTACCATTGAGCCAGTCAAGACTCTCCTGTAGTGTAGGGTCTTTTATTCCGAGTCGAGGTCCAGTGACAAAGCTCAGAGAATCAGTGTTGATCTTTTTCGCAAAGTCACACTTCGATGTTAAGAGTCGAAAGAAATGTGTTATTGTCTGTGTGTGATATTCGTCAAGAAGGTCTACACAGTTTGCTCCTCCGTTTTCAGTTGAGTTGTAGAAATAACTTACTTCAGAGTGATTTGGCAAAAGTAACATTTTTCTGAGACAACTCCTCACTTGACTGGTGATGTTGACAGAACGATTACTATTGGCGCTTGGTTTTGAAAGAGCGCTAGTTTTAATTTCGCGAGTTCTAAAGGGAAAAATCAAACGTGAATGGACAAAGATCTTATAAGCTTTAAGTTTTTGCCATCCAAGTAGGTCAGAATCGGCAAGTTTTTTCGTGTCAGATACGACCTTCTCAAGAATGTCATATGGATTCTGATCAGTCTCTTCACCAACAGGCACTCCAAGATACTGATAAAATTCATTAGGTTGTAATTTTTTGATTTTAATGCCGTCGATCGAAATTTCACTATCTATTTCAAGGTTTGGCAATTGAAGATATGCACACTTTTCAGGGCGATATTCAAAGCCAATTTCAGCTGCAGTTGCTACAGCTATATCAGTGATTTTCTGAAGTTCTTCGACAGATTTTGTGACTAAAGCTATGTCATCTGCATATGCAAGGATCTTAATTGGAGATTTCCCAATCCTGAAAGGTCTACAATCGGATCTCGATACAGCTTCAAGTACTGGATTAATGGCCAAAGCAAACAAGATCATCGATATTGGACATCCTTGTTTGACACCTTGTTTAATAGGGATGTTTGGCGTGAGAATATTACCACAGCTGTAAAAGGTACTTGTGTTGGAATATAACATCTGGATGATGGATGAAAATTCCTCGCTTACTCCAATGAATCGGAGTAAGGACCACATGTATTCATGGGGAACACTACCAAAGGCATCTTTTATATCAAGCCAAGCAATTGCAAGAGGCTTATTTATGCTGTATTTTGAGTGTTCTAGTGCAGCAGAAAGAATTGAATTATGCTCAACACATCCATCATGTTGTGAGCCACCTTTTTGACCGATATGTAAAAGATCATTCGAGTTTATCCAACTTGTCAGACGACTAGCTAAACAAGATGCGAAAACCTTGTAAATGACAGAAAGCAAGGCAATTGGACGCCAAGACGAGACGTCATCATATTTTCCATCTTTATCCGGCTTAGGAGTTAGAAGTGTTTTGAAGGTCTTCCAACTGTCTGGTATGGTCTTGTTTAAAATGATTTTATTGTACAAGAAAGTAAGCAATTTACCCTCGGGATCAAGAGACAACAAGTCACGATATTGTATTCCATCAATACCAGGACTTGTGTTCTCAGCTTTCTTTAGTTCGAAAAGTACTTCATCACATGTGAGCAAAATTAAACGAAGTTTAATTTGGGAACGTTTACAGAACTTCAAATATTTTATCCCATGATTTTTCTAAAGGGGTTTGTGCATGAAATTCATGACAATATTTTGAAATTTTGGCATCACTGTGATATTTGTATTGTTGAAGATTTTATTGACTGTTGATTTCATATCAGTCATGAATTTTGCGATTAATTTACTCTTGTTGATTTTTGAAGTAATTTCTTTTTATTTCCAAGTATGGTTTATGAGTTGATTTTAATTTGTCAGGGAATTGCTCAATGATAACGTCAATGATTTCGTTTACATTGAAATCTGTCACTCTCCTCAGTAGTTCTAATGCTTTGAGTTTACGCAATTCTAAATTTGCATTCCCCTCTTTATTTTTGTTACTGTTTGTTGGTCTTACAGTCTTTTTCCTATTAAAATCATTTACAATTGGGATAAATGAGCTGACGACATTACCAATTTCGCGTAAGTTCAAATTTGTAAGAGGTAAGTCTTTAGCATAGTTTTGGATGAACGCGCATATCAGGATTTTACTAACTAGACCTGATCCTCGAGTGTCATGAGGACAATTACCAGTATATAATACACGGCCAGGTGATTCTCTGATTTCATTAATTTTGTTCCTAAGAATTTGCAGGTAGGAAGATAACTTTCATTATCCACTCAGTGTCGTCGGATTTAGAAGATAGTGCTCATCAGTTTGGTAATCAATGATAAACAAGATTTCCCTTGATTTTTCTGGTGCTACGATAGTAAATATGACTTGTGCCTTGATCAACGATTCACAATCTAAAAATTCATTTAAATATCTAGTGCAATCGTCAAGAATCGCAGTGCACATTGTAGCATTTAAAAACATGAACTTTGTGGGTAAGTTTAATTTATGAATGTATTTTGATGTGATTTCATCATTAATTTTACAGTTAATTAAGTTTAAATTCCTGGAGATCTCGTTTGTTTGTTGTATTTTATAAGATTTAAGGGAGTCACTGATACTTCTACGACAAACCTGATTGTCAAAAAGTAATTTTTCGACCAATTCAATGACAGCAGAAGCAAATAGTATCTGGGTCAACAGATGTGATGGAAATGTGGTCGATGTTAGTGGAGACTATTGAAGTTGATCTTCGTTTGAGAAAGGAAAAATTTTTCATATAGTCTGTCATGTTTTCTCCTATGCCGATTAGTCTCTCAGTTAGAATTCTGTTGTTAAAGTTGAAAATGTAACTGATTCCTAAAACGAAAGAGAAAAGATACAGACTCCAATTCGTGTCGTCTGGAATGACGCTGATGACATGTTCTATTCCAGCAAATTGTTTAAACGTGACATTTTCCCTGATGAATATT